>JAWWMW010000306.1:0-21600 GCA_035048345.1 Echeveria elegans | reverse complement strand
TCTACCTTGCAGTCAACGGTGGCTTTGTCTACAACAGAGGCAGAGTATATGGCAATTACAGAGGCTGTGAAGGAAGCAATTTGGCTTTATGGGTTGCTCAAAGACTTGGGAGTTGGTCAGAAATAACTTGAGGTTTATTCTGATAGTCAGAGTGCTATTCATTTAGCAAAGAATCAAGTCTTTCATTCACGGACGAAGCACATAGACGTTCGCTATCATTTTGTGCGAGAGATTATCGAAGAAGACGAGATACTTCTCTAAAAGATTCACACTGCGGAGAATCCTGCAGATATGTTGACCAAAGTGGCTACAAGGGCCAAGTTCGAACACTGTTTGAACTTGGTTAATGTCTTGCACATATGAAGTTTGGCACCCGGAGGTGCAAATTGGAAGACACAACTCGTTTTTATTAGTATGTTTGTTTGAGAAGATTGGTTTTAAGTTGGTTTTGAAATTAAGCCAAGATGAAGATTTGTTAATTGTGATTTAATTTATCCCACATTGGTTAGTGTTTAGATTAGGGGAGAGGTTAGACATATAAATAACCTCTTATCACCCTTATTTTATTCATCCCAAATATTTGTAACCCTTCTCCCATATTAGTAAAAGTGTGTTGTTTAGGCGGTGCTCGTAGATTAGACTATTTTGACTGAACTCTGTTATCAAAATTTCAAGTGTGTTCTTTCTTTGTTTCTTTTATTAGTCCATTCTTTCTTTTCTGTTTTAGTATAGTATTCAATATTAGTTGTCGGATAATTTATTATTATCGTTTCCAACTCATTTGTTCTGAGCTGGTTCATTTCACTAATTGTGTCACATTGTTGGAAAAAACCCGATTTTCCCAACAGTTCAAACCGGTGAATTGAGATTTATCTATGTAATAATAGAATACCATCCTCAACACATAATTAGCTATGCAATTTTTTTCGTTGCTAAATCATGCATTTTCGTCGCTAAATAAATTAACAATAAGATAAGGAAAAAGACAAAAGCAAAAAAATACTCATTTAAAATTAAAAACTTAGAAATTCCAAATTCCAAATTCATATTAATTTAAAATTTAAAATTTAAAATTAATCTATTTAAAATTAAAAATTCTAAATTCATATGTACAAATTAAAAATTATTTAGAATCGGTTAGAAAATATGAGGAGAATGGAATTGAAATAAGGAAAAAATTTCCAAACCATTTGAGTAGAGACGAAAGAGAGCGTCTTCTGTTGAGGCACAGCCAGTGACCAATGGAAGCAAAGCGTGTTCGTCACCTCATCCTTCCACCACCATCTCTCTCTGCCTCCATTCCACCTTCACTTCCAGCGATACTTCTCATTCATTTACCTAATCGGACCTCTGCGTCTGATTCGGTTCGCTGCAACTCTCGTGACGATGTCAGGAAACCTAACTGGGACGTTTCGGGAACCCGGCGCTCCAAATTCTATCCCTATACCGAACTTTACGGTGATGCTGAGGATGAAGAAGAAGAAGAAGAAGAAGAAGAAGAAGAAGAAGATGGTGGTGGTGGTGTTGGAATGTTTGGATTAGGGGAGAGTAAGAAGAAGCAAAGGGCATGGTGGTCTGATGATAATGAATTTTGGGGCTTTAAGGTCAGGAACATACTCATTTTCAGTTTAATTCTAAATACAATTTGTGGCCGACTCGGGATGTCAATGTGTGCTCATTAGATTTCTGTTCTCCAGTCTCAAGTTTAGAATGTTATTTTAAGCTGTCCCAGATGGATATAATTAGTAAAACATGTATGTTGTTGTTGTCCTGTAGATACTTGAAGTTTTTGGCTGGATGGTTCCTGCTATCTTGATATCCATGCTTCTAGGAACTGGTCCAAATGCTCTTTTCATGGCTGTAGCCCTTCCTCTTGCACAGACTGCACTCTCTCTTGCTATTGATAAAGTATGGGGAATGACTGGCCGGACTTCAAAACCTACCTCTAGATACAGGAACAGGGGTAAACACGCCAGAAAAAGGAAACAAGATGCTGATTTTTTCGGAAGGAGGGAGCCAACATCAACAAGTTCCCCTTATAGTTATGAGCCTACAAATGTAAATGGACATCCTGCTTCTACTAGCTTTGGAGGGTGGGATGAGTTAGATAGGGATGTTGAAGTTAGGCCTAATGTGGAGGTGGAGGAAGGTGAACAAAAACAACATAAAAAGAGCAGTAAAGTCAACAAGCAAGTTAGGAATAGGGATCCTTTGTTAATTAGGTTCCTGGTTGCTGTTTTTCCATTATTGAGCTCTTGGGCAAGATTCTTGTAATGCATGATCGTTTATGCCAGGAGTTGCATTTCTCTGACGACAGGCTCAAATACCATTGAATGGATATGGAGAAGACCATTCAGTTTGTTCAGGGTGCTTACATCTGCTACTCAAACATGCCGTCCCTTATAGGTATTGTCAGTTTCCTAAACTGGTTTGTAATTTATACCAAGGTGTATATGTGTGTGTGTGTGTGTGTGATGGTTATTTTAAGGCACCCTGAGTTTTTAAGTATAAATTAAGTGATATAACGTGAAGCAATATTCACAATTAAGTAGCTGAAGCCAAATCACTGGAGAACAAGATATATGATGGTTTATCATGTGCTTTTTTCATTCTCTATCGTCACTGCATCTATATCTATTTGCACACACCGTAGTAAGCTTTTATGAGAAGATAGATTGAGGTTTCATGATTGTATTATACATTGGATAATAACATACAAATATGAAATGCACAAACACATTCTCTATTAAATTAAACTTCTTTGATCTCGTCCAATGCGTAGTTGTTTGTCGAAACACCAGCATAGTTGACCTTGGTGAATCTTACCACAACTGGGTATCTGGTTTTTGGGTCCTGTCATTTATCATGAAGTTAATATCAGGATTCATGTGAAAGTAAAATAAACAATTGTTCATTGGGTTCCCCTTAATGGTTAGGCCTATGCTGTACCTGGTCAACTGCTACAACAGACCCGTAGTCCTTGTACCAGTAGGATTCCTTCCTCAGAATTCTCACCTGGAAATGCAAAGATCATGCAAGATGGCTGTAAGCAACAACATGTAATGTGGACACAACTCTATATTTGAAGCTCGGTAGCTGAAAGGTATTGTTTATTTTCAGTAAGCATTTGGTTCGAGGGAAATTGATACGACTGCTTGGTATTTTGTCTCACCTGGAGCTTAGATTGCTATGTGAAGCGGTCATTGTATCTTAACTAGCATATTTACCTTGGAGCCTCTCTTTGGCCCGATTGGAGGTGGCTTGACAGCAGCTGGAGCAGCAGTAGTAACGCCAGCAGCTGGTGCCGGGGCTGCTTCTTCAGCTGAGCGTACCACTAACCTTCTAGACCTTGAACTGTTGAAACTACTTGCTTTCTTAATGCCAAAACAAATAGAAGAAGTCTTGGATGATGAAGATAGTGAAGCTGTCGGGGTTAGCAACATCATCCCAGTTGCGGCAGATGCCATATTGCAGGTAGTCATCTCTCTCCTAACAGGTATCTGAAAGTTATTAAGGAGTTGAGATGGGATGATCCAAAACAACAGCAAAGAATTTGGGTCCTTTTACTCTCCTGTTTTGTTCTTGCCCTGGAAAATCTCGAAGGCTTGTGGTTTGGAATGCAATAGAATCAACAAATAAGGCTGTAACACGTCAGCAGTATGTGGATAACCTCATCCTACAAAATTTTCAACTTTCAGGGTACGTGTGTTATGAGAAGTTTGCTTGCTTGTATATTCTTAGAGTGTAAAATTTAGATAGTGAAAATCGGGACGTGTTTCAGTGAGATTATGTATATTTTTTGTACAAAAAAAAACATATGACTATAATATGAAGACATACGGTCTGCTTTTGTGTGTAGAATCATGACGTTTAGATGATCCATAGTTACAGATTTAGCATTATCTTCCCTTGGATTCACACAAGTGAAAAACTTCCACTTGATTTGCCAGTTCTCCTTCCGCAAACCCCTGTTCCTTGGCTTGGCAACCTCTTCCTAAAAAGCGCTCCACTTCTCGTTACTATATACCCTGGAATTGTCCCATGCCTTACAATGGAATCCTAAGGCTAGGGTATCTCATTGCTTGAAAGTTTGTAAGGCTCACCAACAAGGCAGAACTTTCACTTATACAAGTGTCCATCAACTTTACCTCATAGGACGCTACAAACTCGTATACTTGTCTAAGTAGAAATGAATTAATTGGTTTATGTTCATAAACACAAACTTTAATAAAAATGCAAATAATATACAAACATTTGTTGTTCACTCATGAACAAAGTAGAGAAAATTTAAATGGTTCTCTCACATCTGACATTAGTTTTAGTTCGTATTTGATCCAAAATTTTGGGAACATTTGTGATAGAGTTAAAGACCTCCCAATGAATTTATCTGATCATCCCCAACAACACACTCTTTTACTGCTCGACAGTTGCATAAGAAGTTAGTATAAATAGCGGAGAATATTAATCTTAGTAATAACAGTTTCAAAATACCGTTTTGTTTAAGGATAAATTATTGAGAAACTTGTAATACTTAGTTGTACATATTGATAATTGTAGGTAGCTTTTGTAATTACCCGAATCTTGTTAATTAAATTAGGTTTACCCCTTTGTATTCGTTTTTTCAATTAATGAAAAAGAGAATATTCGTTTTTTCAATTAATGATAGTTGTAGGTAGCTTTTGTAATTACCCGAATCTTGTAATTAAATTAGGCTGAGCCGCCGCACCGTCTCCGGTCCCTTCTTCAGAAATCACCTATAGAAAATGTTGTTGTTTCATTTTGGACTTAATCATTTGATGAAAATAAAGGTGAAAAAAAAAAACAGGTCAATCAGTAGCAGCACACATCATCCAGAGTGCTCAGGTGATCTGCAGGTGTATGTATTGTTTCAGAAGGAATTCAATTCAGAGGAGGAAAAATATCATTGCAGTTGCAGTGCATATGGGTATGCATCAGAAACAATTTTCAACTTTTATTTATTGTATTTCCCGGTTTACATGAATTGCAAATGAACCCTTAGGATATAAAGTACGTATAAAGTAGTATTAGGCGTTAATTGAATTTAAACTACCAGTTCGGATTAAACGTAAAGTCATCATTAAATAATTAAAATAATGATTAAACTAATTAACATCAATCACAAAGGGTATTTTTGTTATGTTTCAAAGCTTGATTTGTCACCTAAATTTTACGCTTCCTAAAACCACTACCCAATATTCTCTCATAAATCATCACTGATTGATTCCGAAATTGAAAACGTTGAAGCGGCAAAAATTGACAGACAGACCAAATGGCGACAACGAGGTACGAGAAAGTCCATTAAGGAACTCGACTAAATCTTAACAAGTGTGTTTTTGAAGATGCTGGCTACGAACGAACAATGATGAAAAAGGTTTTTGATGCCGGCTATGAACGAAAGTTTTACAAATGTCAACCGGCGACTCGTTTTTCCACAATGGAGCGCCGGCCCACCAAGCATCCGACTGCCCAGATGTCAGCCAGCAACTCGCACTCGCATTCAGCGCGTCTGCCGTCGTTGCTAGCTGAGCCAAAGATTGCTGATCCGTCGATCCAGTGCGCAGCAGCAAAAGCCTTGTCAGCCATCGTCGCCAATTCCATTTGAGAAGTGTTTGTCATGAAATATCGATAGGAAATAGTTATAATCTCAGAACATACAAATTTTTGTTAAGTTTATAGTGTGGACAAGTCAGAAATTATAAAAATCAAATATGATAATTTTAATTTTTAATCTCTTTCTTGTATATTGAATTCACAAATCAAACACATCATTCAGGGGACAGAACATTGCAAAAGTATTTAGATCAAAATGACCGCTTGATGGTATATGAAATTCATGAATCAGATACGACATTTAGGGGACAGTCATTTAACACATATATAAATGCACAAAAAATCAAAGGGATGAGCGTGTGTTGACAGAATCAAGATCCTATAATTTAGGAAAGTGCAACGAGCGGTTGACGAGATAAGATTCATACTCAGATATATGTGGAAATGAACTTACTAAAATTTAGAAAGAGTTTGACAAAATAAGAAAGATAGAATGTTACATTGAATTATTATAACAATCAAGGATCTTTTACCTAATTTATCCTCAGAATTATTGAAACCTATTTAAAATTTTGATTAATTTAAAACCATCAGATGATTTAATTTAATGATTAGATTGCTTTTTACTTTATATTTGAAAAACCCTTTTTATCTGAACCATTGTCATTGCAAAGAAACTAAAAAATGGTGAAAAACTCTTTTTATAGGAACAGTAACTCTTTTTCAAGTTCCCGAATGCCATTTTCAACTTTTTTCTAGACTTTTTTTTTTGAAAGTTTGTACGGTAATTAGCAGATGTTGCTGGTAGTTTGGACTCCAATACATATTTTTCTCCTTGAAAAAAAAAACTGAAATTAACAGATTCAGCCGCAGTAGTTGCAATAGTGAGTGCGACTGACTGAGACATTTCCAAGCTGGGTAGGAAGCTTTAATTTAATCCAGTGGAAAGAAAACAAGTATCAATAACTTCATCCTTATGAATTCCTGTTGCTATGTAGTCCAGAGTTTTATGCATATAAAGTGAGCATGAAGATGACATCATTTAATGTTGTTGTGGCCTTCTCTGTTCTATTTAATGGCTTCTTCTTCGGTATAGCTATCAAAGCCTGGGTAAGCTTGCTTAGGGTAAGAATGGCATTACTGGCGAAGTTTGTGGCATTTTCAGTCTTATTTTCAGTACATGCGTTGAGATGTTTGATAAGTGAAGCTGAGTCTGCAAGAGCATTCTTTGTGTATGGAGACTGTTTGTCTTTGGTGGACAGTGGCAACAGTGACTTCTTGGCCACTGCTGCACGGGCGGATGCTTACCTATATGGAATTGATTCCCCCTCTCACACACCTTCCGGCCGCTTCTCAAACGGCTACAACCTCCCTGATCTCATCAGTAACCATAATATTTCTATACAATTAGATAGAGTTGTTAATTATTGTGCATGTTTGTAACAATGCATGGATTTGCAGGCCAGCAAATTGGCGGACAGAGAGTCTCCATTACCGTACCTGAGCCCCCAGCTCGACGGGGAGCGTCTTCTTGTTGGTGCAAATTTTGCTTCTGCAGGGATTGGGATTCTTGAAGACTGCGTTCCACATATATAATCACAGAGTACCGCAAAAAATTGTTGGTAATGAAATGCCCCTCTCTATCAATCCATCAAAATGACCTCATTCATCTATGGATTACTTTTATTTTGGTTGATTTGTTGATCCTGACAGAAGCTGGTGGAGCTGGGAGCCCGGAAAGTGTTAATGACCGGCACAGGGCCAATAGGCTGTGTTCCAGCTGAGCTAGCCCAGCACAGCACTAAAGGAGAAAGCGTTCCCCAACTGCAGCAAGCTGCATCATTGTTCATTGCAGTTGTCAACTCCGAGCTAGGCCAGACTGTTTTCATTGCAGCCAATTTGAATGAGATGCATTTCGACCTCATAGGCAGTTCTCAGCAATATGGCACACCTTCAAACAAGCCACAACTCATGCACACAAAATAATCATCCCTTTGAGATCTCTAGTTTCAGCTTACTCGGTGATTACTCAAGGATAGCATGCTGCGGTCAAGGGCATTATAAAGGGATCGGACTCTGCGCACCTGCATCAAACCTGTGCCCCAACGGGGATGAGTATGTCTTCTGGGATGGATTTCATCCATGCGAGAGAGCAAACAAGATCCTGGTGCAGATGATTGTGACGGGAGCAGAGAAGTGCATTCGCCCAATGAACCTCAGCACTGTGATTAAGTTGGAAAATTTCTCTCAAACTTGATCAGCGACCATCATCGCTACCTAGGCTGTTACTGATGCCACCGCTACTCCGTCATTCTCATGCTATCACGGAAGTCATTAGTCAGCTACAACATTGTGCTTTCTATTGTTAAGTGTTTAAAATCCAAAATGTAACCAAATGTCTCTCTCTCTCGTTACGTGCCAGCATAATTCATACATAGCCGGGGAGGACAATAGAATTAGTACTAGGAAGACCATTTTCACTTACTGTGAGTTATTTTCTTTCAACCACGCAAGCGACAAAGAAACCAAGTTACCTGCAAGCCTAATAATTTGCAAATAGACTACGTGACTGATGTGCCAAATATGTAAGAGCGAGCATGTTTGTAATGAATGAACGAACGGCCACCAGAAGCTTTTCTGAGTAATAAGAGTTTTTACACGATCAGCAAGCACAACGACGCCGTCCAAATTCAAGACAGTTTTTTTTTTTTATCTATTTCTGTTTAGTGAAATCCAAATCAAGCATCAAATAGTATATAATGATATATATTAACATCAACCGAGTGACTCACTCATGCACTTTTCTGAGGCAATGTTTCGAATGCAGAGACTGTGTTCTCAAAAACAATCTTGGGCTGAGGAGCACCGCTTGGTTTGATAGCACAAGCCGTCTTGTCTTCAAGAGGGCACCGAGCCTTCAGCATTGAGAATACATGGTTGTTCAACCTTCTAGCTTTCTTCATTGCTTCTAACAAAGTTTCCGAACCCTGGTTAACAAAATGAAGCCATGCTTTTAAAATCACCAACTGGTAATGGGGGTGAGAAACACAGAGCTTTATTTGACAAAAAAATGGTAAGCTGTAGTGTGTAACGACTTTGCTGGCGAACTCTAACTAATAAGCTAAATTTGTTCAGCAGTGAGCGATTTCACAATGAACTACGAGTTTTTTTATACCTGGACTTGTTGGGTCTTTGTTAAGGCTTGGTTTGAGCCAAATGCCTCCACTTCCGCAATATTCAGAATTTGGTATGAAAAATCGAATAGCTCGAAATGAAGTTGCTGCCCAAGCAAGTAGATTATTGTACAACCCCCCCAAGCTATAGAATCGCCAAGAAGCTCATGGTTGTTTGATGGTGTTTGAATAGATTCCTCCAAATATGCCTTCATGACAAGAAAGTTACATATGAGCTTCAGCTCAAGTTAAAT
The DNA here is from genome assembly GCA_035048345.1 of Echeveria elegans. Taxonomy (NCBI): domain Eukaryota; kingdom Viridiplantae; phylum Streptophyta; class Magnoliopsida; order Saxifragales; family Crassulaceae; genus Echeveria; species Echeveria elegans. Next base: position 12,602 of record JAWWMW010000306.1, on the reverse strand, counting down.
TCAAAAATAAGGTAATTTAAAAGGGAGAGCAAGCTTTAACAAGTCTCAGTTGCACTGCATACGAACATTTATTGGCAATACTACACAATAATTACACTTGGCTTGTAACCTTATTGGCAAGCTTACCATTTGCAGGCCACTGAATATCCGATAAAAGTCCTTAGAAGTAGTGATGTCAATGAATCCCGTCTTAGGAGCAGCACTCCATTTACTACAATACTTATCTAATGCTGCACTTGTAAAGGCTAAAGCATATTCTAGCACATTTCCTGTGTTCAAATTAGCTCTATACAACAGATCTGCAACAATTAAAAATTGAAAGCTCATCAAAGTGAGAATGCGGAACACAAGAAACCATGCAATTATATTTGAAGTTTGTTTAGAATATGACAGAATGAGTAGTTTTATACACCCAAGAACAAGAACATTTGCCTAATCGCTTGTCAGAAACACGATTTTCAATGTCAGACAACAATGTTAACTCCAAGTTGTCTGGAATTTTGCTAGGAAATCAAGGGCACAACCATGAAGATATCAAAAAAGCGCACTAATTCGAGGAAGTAATGAAGTAATTGCTACATCAGTCTCTACAATCAAAATGTCATGATTTATTCCTCGAGGACCATATAATCTAACATGATTGCCACTACTGTTTCCGTAACATGTTGATAGAAAAACAAATCAAAGTTGTCTAGTTACATCAGTAATTCTGTGTTTCGCACATACTACACTGGTGCGTAAGGACACATTAACTGCCCTCGCACATGTAACCATTTGTAAACATCGAATGCCATAATGGAAAAATCACAAACCTGCAGCTTCAGCCTGCTTTGATAATGTATTAAAGGAAGTTGCACTGATACATCCAGGAGCTGACACAATTGCTGTTGTGGCAGATTTGAAGAGATTGACAATGGGGCTTTCCCCGTTGTCCTGTGACAGCAATATCTGCCCATCAACACCAGGTACTAAGCCCAACCACGGAGCCGTTTGCATAAAATTTACAGTATCAGCCTGTCTCTGGTTCGAAATGCAATCAACAATGTTAGAATCAACTAGAAATACTGCCCATCATATAGTGATATAGCATAAACCTTGTTCTTGGGCTTCTTCTACAAATACTAAATAGTACATACTATTATCAAGATTTCCCTAAACATGTTTCACTTTAACATTCACAGACATCAACAAAGTTAACACTTAATGCAATAGCTGAGGATAAAAGACATTTATTACTGGCATTTGTTGTTAGGGAATTTGGGAGACCACATGACTTTATAATCATCAGGATAATACAAACAAGAATATTGTGTCAAGTCCATTTCCATGTCACTTTGTAATGGAGTATCCATATCATGCAGCCAACATATTCTGTATTTCTAATCAGGTTTTACGAATTCTGTTTAATTCTGAGAGCTCGAGTGCTCAACAAGCATCATAGAAGTAATTTCAGTTTGGGTAAGGCTAACTCTAAAAGTCAGACGAGAGGTCTGACATTGAATCTTTGGTTTGTCGACAACCTTGGTTCGTTTCTTGTTTTAATTAATAAAGTTTGCAATTCAAATGTTTTATCCTTCATTAAAGTTTAACCTCCTAACAATGGTCAGCCACGTGGGATGCAATAGAAAAGAATTTGAGTTATTCAAAAACTGCAAACACTTACTAAAACAATGTCAAGAAGGCCCATCCAGTATATTACGCTGCCGATTTCTTTGATCCCACGGAGAACTTCTTGCTTGATTTCTGATTTAGACCCCCAATTTAGTTGCTCTTTGACAAGCCTTGTGCAACCTGAATTCATAAAACTTAGTTTATATACTACACGAGAGTGCATGCTGGATATGTTTGAGTGTAATATGGGTGGGAACTGTGAAGCTGACTTGAAAATGATAGACGTGTTTCCCACATAAAAGATGTCGACAACACATAAATATTGCTCGGTATGGTAAATATTAATACAGCAAAGTTAAGATATGAACTGTTCAAAAGACAACCTTCGATAATATTGTCAAATATAAGTTAATATTTTTAATCGTGTCACTATGAAGTGGTAATTGGTAAAATGTCGTAATGACTCATCTGCTAGAAAAAGGATTGATGCAAGAGTAAACATCAGCTCTAGGGATACCTGTGACACCACCGTCAAACGGAAGCAATCCAATGGATTTAGGTAACGTTTCTTGTAAGCTTGAAATCAATGGCTCGAGCATAGTGATCTGAAATATGGGTTCATCAGATATAGAATTCAGTTGAGTTGCAATGAAGCCGTATGAATTACCCAGTTCATAAAATAAATAAAAATAAATCTTACATACTTTGTTCGATATGTGGTCCAACAGTGCTCTGATTAGCCAGGGTAATGATCGAGACCCTAGAAGTCTGACTGTAGAAATCATGTGGGGGATTCCAAAAAAACCACTATGCAACCGTGCAAAACTTTGATGCGCCGAGTTTAAGTCCTGGATAAAATCCAGTAGAAATTAGTTCATATGTAATAAGTTATCTGCTGTACTAACTATTCCAGTATGAAAGAAAATGTGATGTAAATTGTTGTACATACTACAGTACAAAGTTGCTGTAGATAGAAAAGATTTTTTTTTAAATGTGACCAAGGTTGTTCTAGTGCTTTATGTTCTAGTAATTGTATCACATGGGAAACTAACTCCAGCAAACATTATCAGGCCAACACTAAAAAGAAAAAAACAGACTGTATGAATATTCTAATGTTCATTTCTGGCTACTTACTGGTGTACCACAGTAAAAACTAGGCTTAGCTTGAGGAATTGTTGGCTTCTGAACTGGAACTGAGGATACTTTGGAGGAACGTACAAACCGTTGAGTAGTGTTACAGAGGATGAAATTGGGTAAAAAGTCATTTTGCATTTCTGTCCAAAACTGGTCATAATAATACCCTATTAGTTGCATAGTCGATCATAATCATTTGCCAATGCAGATCATTTCTTTCAATAAAAAGTAAATACCAACCTGTATGGCGAGCCGACTAGAAAATGAGACTAGTGATATATTTTCTTGCATTTCATTCATCATGAGATCGAAGGAGTCGATCACTAAATCCTTGTTCAGGAGCTCATGGGCAAGTTTCATTATATCGATGAGTTTTTCCAATTCCTGTACAATGTGAATCAGTATACTGAAATCATTCATAACACCATTTAACTACTAATTGCACTTACCACAACGGCGCATATGTCCTGAGATTCGAATCGATCAAAAAGAAACTCAATATTCTCTCTAAATAGTTTGTTCATGTGTCCAGCTATGAGGCTTCGTAAGTCAATGGTTCTCCCTAGTAACTGTAGGACAGATCACCACTGTCAGCAGCATAATCAACATATTATGTATATATAGCTAATTCTTGAATGGACAGTTACGCATGCTTTAACTAGTACTTCCTTCGGCTTCCGTCCCATGTTCTATGTCTTCCTTCTTGGGCGTCACAAAAGGATGTTACCATTTATAAAGTTTAAAATAAATGGAATAACTCTTTCATTCACTCTCTTCGGACATTTACACGCTTTCTATTTATTATCTTCACATTTTTTTCTCTTTCCACTCATTGTTTCATCAAACTCATCTCTCACAGTCCCTCCCCATCTTAATTTATTCCCTTCAATCTTTCATTCCTTTTTATTTTCCAGCCCGACTGAATATGGGCTACAAGAAATTGTTCGGGGAGGGGCTAAAATTAGTGTTCACCAGATTTACATGTATGTATTGGTAGTACAATAAAAAAACTGCAGTTCTAATCAAAGTAACAGATGCTCTATATAGTACCTTCACTCTTGTCATCTTTAGTAAAGTCGTGAACCTCCTTGGTTGAAATGCATATTTTTCACCGTTGTCCAAAGCAAATACGAAAGATGGATCTAGAAGTTCACTGGATACAATACAAACCAATTGAAAGGATGTAGCAAAATATTGATGTGCGCATCACCTGACTCCTGAGGTGACAAAATGTTTACCTTGCTGCCCAGGTTTTGTAATATGTGAACATACTTTCAGATAACTTGGAAACGAATACATCAAAGCAATGATCCACCTGAAGTAAAGAGTAAATTGTACATGGATTCATTTTTTAACATAGTAAAAAATTTACAGTTTCTAAAGACTTTATATAAGGAAGACGGAAAAGTCGAGTCTAGTAAGGCTTCGGTGATGTTTGGAAAGTTGGCGCAAACTGCTAATCAGCCAGCTAATTTTCTAGTAGGGCTAATTCTTCTTATTGTAATTTGGATTTTGTTTACTGGTATACCATACTCTATCTACCTTGACTCATAGGAGAATTATATTTTTTTTGGTAGTATTATTATCAGTTGCCTTTTTTCCCGATAATATGAATTGTATATTCATTGATATGAGACCAATATGCAACTCTATAATCTTATGAGCGATATAAATCAAATAGACGAACTATCTAACATACAACAACAAGACCGTAACAATAAGTCTTAACATTTTTATTGTAAAATACACCCGAACCTACAATACAGAGCTTGATATTGATAACATCAGTTCTGAATCAAAGCCACATGTTGATAGGAAATTCAATCTGTGAGCAGCATCATAGAGTCCCATACTATTCATTGCCTGACAAATGCATATGGATTTTTGGTACTTAATGACGATGTGTTATCTAAAAGAAGGCCTTATAAGAATTTCTGGCCAATGTGGGTACTCAAATCAGCCGTTATAATACGAGAGGAATCACATTTTAGTATTCACTGTTAATTACAACAACATCAACAACAAAAACTCGTATGTGGTTTATACCTCAGCTTCAATCTCATCATATAAAAATCTCTGTTTCAGTACACATAAAGCCTGTTGAGCAGCATCATTGTAGATGTCAAATGGAATCAGCACACTCTCAACAAGGCCTGCATTCTGCGACTCGATGGCATGGTCTATCAACATCCAGGGAAGAGAGCACTCTATTGGAAACTGCAAATTAAAAAACCATTATATCTTGTTAATTGATCTACCAGCATCCAGTGATTACTCTCAGGAATAACAGAAAGCATCTTGGAGCAGGGAAGGAAAAAAAAAACCACCATGACCGACAATGTTTCCAGACAGACATCACCATGCTTTTACTTTATTTTCAAAACCAACGCCTAAACTGAACAAGAAAGACGAAATCATCATGTATCAAAGGATTAAGCACTTGTTGATAACTACTTTAGTAGCTGATATAGTCTTTATCTATCTACACAACAAATAAATGCACAAGTTTCAGTAGCACACAACATTTTACTAATACTATATTAAGTGGCCACTTATATTTTGCACTGGAAACTAATAAAATTTTGGAGAATAATGTTATCCACCACAGACAGCATGAAATAGACCACAAGGAATTTGCAGTTTATTTTTTTTCTTACAAGCACAACAGCTACATTAAACTTTGAATGCTACTTCAATGTCATTCTCATATATCAATTTCCGAGCTTCCCATGGTTCATAATTATATTGGACCCAGAAAGGCAGAAACTGTTTTATGCTGGCTTCAAATGAGCAAGAAAGCAAAATGCTCGAGTTACCTGAATCACACGAGAAGACTCCAAATAAAATTCTCTATACCATAAGAATCCAAGATCAGTCAGAGTTTCCAGTGTGGCTGTCATAACATAAACAGTCAAATTAAAAACCACATGAGAAGACTCCAAATAAAATTCTCTATACCATAAGGATTAAGCGGAATTTATGACAGTTAACAGAAACCCCAGTAATACCCTAAAAACCCAAAAGTAAATTTATGTTTAATTTTAAAACCGTCATGCTGCTGGAAAGCTAAAAAATGAAACCTACAATGTTCATCTTAATAACTGACATTTTTCCCTCTTTGAAATCCATGGCGCACGAGAAGTGTGGAAATTTTACAGGCATGTCAGGATTACAATCGGATATGATCTGTATTTGATTGAATTTGTAGTTAAATTAGTCTAATGAAATTTTGCTCAGAAAAGCATATACACAATTCTATCAAGGAAGTGGATAAAGGAAAAAGACAAAAGGATGCTCACCTGTGTAATCGATAATATGCAAAAAAAAGCCTTTACAATAGGAAATAATTAAGCATTAAGTGCAATTTATGACAATTAACAGACATACCCCCGGTAATAACCTAAAACCCAAAGGTAAATTTATGTTTGATTTTTAATACCGTCATGCTGAAGCTAAAAGCTGAAACCTACAATATTCATCTTAATAACTGGCATTTTTTCCTCTTCGAAATCCATGGCGCACGAGAAGTGTGGAAATTTTACAGGCATGTCAGGATTACAATCGGATATGATCTATATTTGACTGGATTTGTAGTTAAATTAGTATAATGAAATTTTGCTCAGAACAGCATATACACAATTCTATCGGAGGAAGTGGATAAAGGAAAATGACAAAAGACAAAAGGATGCTCAACTGTGTAATCGATAATATGCAAAAAAAGCCGTTACAATAGGAAATAATTAAGGATTAAGTGAAATTTATGACAGTTAACAGAAAACCCCCGGTAATACCCTAAAAACCCAAAAGTAAATTTATGTTTGATTTTTATCACCGTCATGCTGATGGCAGGCTAAAAGCTGAAACCTACAATATTCATCTTAATAACTGACAGTTTTTCCTCTTCGAAATCCATGGCGCACGAGAAGTGTAGAAATTTTACAGGCATGTCAGGAATCAAGATTACAATCGGATATGATCTATATTTGATTGGATTTGTAGTTAAATTAGTATAATGAAATTTTGCTCAGAACAGAAAATACACAATTCTATCGACGGAAAAGGAAAAAGACGAGACAAAAGGATGCTCACCTGTGTAATCGATAATATGCAAAAAAAAGCCAAGCTTGTAGAAGAAAGTCTCAAGAACTTTCAAATCATTCACAGGGATTTCCGAGCTACTGTTACCAAAGAGACCCCCAGGTTTCCTTAAATTTCCACCAGACACCACCTCATAAATGAGGAATTGCAGACAATGAACCTGAACAATTGAAAGAAAGAGTAAACTAGCCATTTGAGTTAAATGCTGCATAATATTTTTGATGTGTTAAAAACCATTAAGATGCCTGGGCCCGCACAGTAACTCGAGATGTACACATATTTAGAGCCAACTTAGTGTTTCTTCCATTCTCAAAATCACTCCAGTGAGTTCATGCATAAATGTACTAAATTCAAAATCCAGTTGAAAATTTCTGCAGGGTCAGGTGATCCCATTATCCTATGGGCATCACAGGGGCATTTATTGTTAATTTAAGACACATGCTGGTAAGGATGGAGACATGCACCAAATGCTTTATGGCCTTGATTTGAAAAAACCAACTGAACAAAACAATTAACATAAAGTGAAACCTGGGCAGTGGTTGGCGCTACAGGCCTAGGGTAAAAGATCTTTCCACGGTTTTCTTCACCACCATGTTGTGTGGATTGGAAATCTGATTCGGGCTTACTTGTACTGGCCATCCAGTCCGCAGAAAGGGTTCTCATATCAGACAGTAACCTAAACAGTCAATTTCAGAAATTTAGTAAGGATATGGATAAATGCAGCTATCAGTCCGTACAGAGGTAAACGATGCAACTGTTTCCGATGAAGAATATACTACTAGGAGTCCAACCTTGAAACGTCTTTCTTCTTTTTGAAGGTAGTCCGCAACATGGAAGCTAATGTGTTTTGCACAAAATCTTGGACTTCAGAGTGAATAGTTTCCCACAAAGCATCAGCGACTACAGTGTCACAGTTTTGCATCATTGATCCGACACTCTTTATATAGCTAATAAGCTCTACCAGCGCCTTCCTTTCCTCTGGACTGTAATTGTATCGTACAACCTGAACAATGCAAAAGTTAAAATGACAAGGTCAACTTATCCTTCACAAGCAAGAGAACCTGGGTGCTTTACTTGTGTATACTACTCGTTTAAAAAGAATCAAAACCAATCTTAGGAACTTTGCTTGTTGAAAACGGATACAAGTACCCCATGAATATGAAATACATGATATACCTTCTCATAGTCCGATAACCCAGATGGATCTTTTAAATCTGAAGGAACTGCACAAGGCCGAGAAAATTTCCATGCACATTGTTCCCAAATGCGACCAGTCCATCTACTCAAAAGCTGAAAACCTTCCACAACCATATCATAAATACTACCCTTGACTTCCTTGCACCACTCTGCATCTGAACCATCGGTTGCTTTCATGGATAAAAGCTGCATGATAAGGGATGGTGATGACACACTAATATAACTGAAACCATATTTACTATTTTTCATATAACCAAGGAAAAAACAGAGACGTAAATATAGATTCAATCGCAAATCACCTGATTCATGGCTGAAGAGAAGCGAACAACAAATTCATCATGCTCAACACGAATTGATCCTATATAGTTTACGATCAGGTAATGTCTCTGATAAGTGGACTTAGTCAAGGAAAGTACTCAAGCAGGAGCTGATCAAAGTGGTTAAAACCAGAAACATGAGGCAAGGAATAAAGACCAATACTTAAGCATGGTGTTCACAACACCCAATAACATGCTCATGGTATTAATGGACAAAAATTATGAATTACCATTTCCACATGGGTTTCATGTGACGGCATCGAGTACGTATCCAACAATGCCAACAACTTCTTTAATGATGGACTGATACATAAATGTATCAAAATAAGGAACTTAATATACTAGAAGAATGTGAGCCACAAAGGAGAAAGTTAACAACACTAACTAAAAAACTCGGAATAAAAAAATTATTTAACATCAGGATATTCTTGTGTCTCCCGCTGTGGGAGCTCATGAGGAGCTAGAAGAGACAGAAAACGAGTTTGAGTCGAGAACTTCTGGAAATGTTGTGACAATTCTTTCAAAATCGCTGCTGGTGAAAGATGGAGATCAGGAAATGCAGGTACGACCGGGTCGTTCTGTCAAATACTCAGTATCGTTAACACGAACATAAGTCTAGATGGTTCATAGAAAATGTGAATATAATTGATTCAGCAAAAAGAAGTACTGTACAGTAACTAGTACTTGCCTTCAATATGTTGATGATTCTATTGATTTTCACTCTTTTATTTAATGACTCGCAATCTTTATCAGACGATATTGCTAATACCAGAAGGACCGGTAGAATACGCAATAGGATATGCCTTTCTGGAAAAAGAAGAGTGAAATCTAGCTCCAAAGACTCAATGACAAAGACTATGAGAACCTGAAGAATATCTTCGACGCTATGAGAATTAAGGACTACATGGTATTTTGTTTCCATCAAATTTTCAGCGGAAAAAGAAATATGAAATTTAGCTACATGAATATGTCGTTCAATGAGCTAGTAGCGTGCTAAATGATCTCAAAGCTGTAAGGATACTTGTTACTGCGAAACATATCCACTTGTAGGTTCAACAGGATAGCCCATCTGGTACTCAGGAAAATCTACAATAATATGCCCAACACAGACAATCAGTTAGCAGAAAAATATTAAACTTGAACTGAAGAATAGAAGGCAAAACTGCATAAACAAACCCCTATGAATTACAACAACACAATATCATTACATACTTGTAGATCGTCCAGGTCCATCTGCATTGTATCCGCATCTTGCCATTGAGTGCTGACTTGTGAGAATGTTCTGGTAAAATGATAGAATCACAGAGATTAGATATTGACATCTCTAGTGCATTGACATAGACTACACAGTTTTTTAATTATACCTTTAATAACATAATAATAGTCTAGTTGGCTCCAAAAGAGATAATTTTACTAAATCAAGACAGATTTCCATAGCCGTAGGGATGAAGCAAAAATTGTAAGCAGACTTGATATGAGGACACATCATATTTACACCTCTAGTTTCCTTATATAGAATATATTAGAGAATATTTATATGTGTGATGTTGACACAGTTTTCCTATATATAGATACTAGGCCTATTTGATTAATGACTTATTTACAATCCAATGTCCTACTGTAAGATGCTACCGTTTGGACTCTGAAATAGTTTTACAAAACTGTTGTACATAAACACTTGAATATTTCGCTGGTTGGACACTGCTAACTTTATGGCGAATGTCTATTCATCGTCACCGAGTTGGCCACAGGGAAAATGCATTTTAAAAAGACAGCCATATACCTCTTGTACCAAGAAAAATCATTTGGAATGCTTGCTTTTGCATTCTTGAGATGATCAAGTTGCATTAAAACATCCAGCAGCTTCAGCATCGACCTTGCATATAGGTAGCAATTCACATAGGCGATAAATATGCCCCGATGTCAGAAAGAAACAGATGGAAAGAAAAAAATGAAAAAAGGGAGATCTTAACTAACTACAAAATTTATTTCACGCACCAGAGATGAGTTACAGTAGGACCATTACTGCGACGCTCTGGGCGTGAAAATCGTTGCATATCAGCTGCTAGCTGCCACAAAAAACAACATTACTAGAACCAAACGTAAGAAGAAACCACTCGTAACAAAAACAGATGAGTTGACAAATAGTACTTTAGATGCAGCTGATGCTTGCCACCTCTGGATTTCACGCAGTCGGCTCATCTCTAAGTCAAGAACTTGATAAGTTTCCATATACAAATCAGCTTGACTTTGTTTCTTAGAATCAGGAAGCTGGCACAAATTTTGGTAACAGTTAGCGTGGAGATATATTACAACCATTTCTGCAAGGTCCATAGGTATTCGACAATTACAACCAACTACCAAATATAGTGTTAGCAAACAATATTGTTAATCGAATGGTCGACCAGTTGTATGTATCATATACAAGTCTATTAACCGATATAGAGTCCTGATTCAGGAGTGTAAATGGATCACTGTTGTATGTACAAATTGTTAGAACTGATGCGCATATTATTAGAACTGAACATTGTAAACCATTCACCAGAGACAAAGGTTCATATTCATCTGTTAAAAATAATCACAGACTGATAAAAAGTAAGTTTAAGAACAGAGCACCTGAGGAAGAGCTTTGACGCAGCTCCGGTATGCATATAGCACGGAGGCCATTTCCTTTCCTTCAAATATCAGTGTGTTCTGCGCATTATATCAGTTTGACATCAACTTCTTAGTTGAATCATGTGTGAGTTCATCAATTATCAATCATACAGAGTAACATTTCATCTCCAATAGCAAACTAAGATTATAGCAAGTTGGAAGTATCAAGTATGTGTTCCATACAAACACACACGAAAAACGTACCAGGAGGTTCAAGGCTTTTGTATCCTCAGTTAGAGATAGACGATAGGCAGAAACATCACTGTACTCTATAAAGTGAAATAAATCAGTAAGTACCAATGTGATGGTATACTAGGGCATCCCACTACTGCCCCTTGAAAAGATAAATAATTACATGCACAATCTTACACTTCAATAAAGCAGAAGCCCACTGATAAAGAATAACATAAAGATGTGTATGTACTGAACCACTAACAACGAATGTCATACTTGCTAACAAAGGTACAGAATGCTGGCTGACAAATATGGAAGGGGTAGAAGCATTTGAGAGGCTATCAAATGAAAAAAAAAAAGTAAAGTCCAAAGCTAAGCCTACAGCTATCAGGAATGCTTATGATAAAAGAGCTAAGAATACTGTAAGTACTTACCAACAGGACTAACGGTTGCACCTCTTTCAGTAGAAACCCACACCGCAGGCCCTTGTATTTCTGGTTGGTCATCCTAGCCAAAAAAAAAAAAATCATACTACAATGTGCAGGATAACTTGCACTGAAAGAAGAAATGCAACTTTGACAGTGCTGCCGTACACATCAGATTTCAGAATTATATCACTGTATCAGCATAATAGGCTAAAAACAACAAAGAGAGACTAGAACCACGTCCCACAAGTTTAGCTGCACAGCGAGCATCATACAGTATGATTAGGCAGCCATTATGAAACCTCTAGAATTTATGAAACATAATTTCCAATTAGATCCATACAATCCAGTTAATCAAAAATAGAGGAGGAAAGGAATTCCACAACAGGATCAGGAGCAGTCAAAATTGTGTCTTCAATCTTAACCTCAGACTCGATCAAAATCTAACAAATTCCTATAAAACTCAGTCTTGTGGTACTGGAAAGAGTAGATAAGCATAGATTGTTTACCTCTAAAGAAAATGTAGACAAAGCGGCAATTGCCTCTTCAACTGGAACTGCCATCAAAAGCCTGTATCACTGAATTAACCAAATCAAGTCAAGTTGTCTAACAGAAATGTGGGAGGATGAATGCCCTAGATTTCCTCTCTGGAATCGCGTGATGTGGCTCGCTTCAATTGTACGGTCCAACCAATCAATCTTTGAGTTTTACAAATCAAATCAAGATCGGTAGATGTGGCTCGCTTCAATTGAACCGGTTCCACCAAATCCGGTCCAACCAATCAATCTTTGAGTTTTACAAATCCACGTGACACCCGGGCAGGACAATTTCAATATGGGAGTGAATCAAATGAAAAAGAGTGTTTAAAATAAAAACTATAAAAAGATCATGTTCATTCATTTGATTCATCATACGTCTCAGATTAAATCATAATATTAAATGATATTTAAATTAAAAATGGGCAAATATGGAAACACAGTATTTACATTAA
>JAWWMW010000304.1:141758-151814 GCA_035048345.1 Echeveria elegans | reverse complement strand
CCTCTCACTCGCAAGCGAGGAGAGAAATAAAAGCTCTCACTCGCAGGCGAGGAGAGAAATAAAAGCTCTCACTCGCAGGCGAGGAGAGAATAACACCTCTCACTCGCAGACGAGGAGAGAAATTTTGACTGGGTCTCAAACTAGAGAAGAAACAGTCATTCCAAAATGGGTCCAAACCAAAACATCATCTTCACCAACTAATGTCACTCCCACTGCACTCACTTTGAATTCTCAGTCGGTTCTTCAAATTCACCAGAAAACATTCATCTTGTTCATCTTCCTCCCTTCCGTTCCCAAGCCCAAGCCCTGCCAACATCAACAGAAACCCAGATTTGACTCCGAACAACACCAAATCGGTCGACTGGATGAGAAACGTTTTCCACTCTACTCTGCGCTGCGGATCTCAATGCCTACTCTGCTGACTGGAATCGTTTGATGCGTCGCATGAGACCCTGTCCGAAATAAATTCATTCGCTTGAAATCTTGCCGGATAGAAGTGGCTTGCGGTGTCACCGGAGTATGGAACAGTGAAATGGAGTGGTGGTGGAGTACGGAACAGTGAAATAGAGTGGTGGTGATTGTGTTTCGGCGGTCGGAAACGCCAAACGACGACAACGAACGCAAATCGCCTGTCGGCGAGAGCGTTTTCAATTTACAATCTTGTTAATTTATATTTTATCAAATAAAAGTTTTTTTTATTACATTTTCCAACGGAATATGAATCAGAGTATACACAATGATCTATTCTTATAAAAGAATAGGAAACGTCCGTAAAATCAAATGAGAAAATTACATTGATACCCTCCATTAAATAATAAAATGATTAAACTATTCATTATCCATTAATCTTTCTAAATCCATACTTAAAGCCCCAAACTTCAAATACTTATAAAATAATACGAAAAAAATTAAAAAATAAAAGATAAACATTAAAAATAAAAAAGTAATCAAGTGGATATACAGAAAAAATATAAGCAAAAATAAAACGTAAAAATTTTAAAAAACAAACATTAAAATAAAAAAATTATTCGGAAAACATTTAGCACTCAGAGAGAATCGAATGGAAATACGGAAAAAATTTCCGTCGAAACGACGGGAGCGTAGCTAATATACAATATATAAATTGATCAGTGTGATGTTGCCACCTGGAGATGGTTGGAGCACCAATCCGATCGTGAGTTGACTCGTCCCATTTCATAAATTCACGATCATCCATGTTTCAGTTTTTTTATTATTTCTTCTTAACAAGAATCAAATCTTAAGGTTGGATCTGTGATCTCAATTAAGATCACTGTTAAGGGTGCTCTAAGTTTTCTTCTTCTTTTCTTATGTGTCATTTCTTAAAAAGGTTCATATGGTAAAAAGTCAGGACAAATTAGCGAATTTTTATATACATAAAATAAGTAAGGGCTTCTTTGTGTTCGCCTTTATATATGAGATTTGACATTTTTTTTGAAATTATGTGAAAGAAAAATAGGAGAGTTAGTAAGTGGAAAAATTAGGTTGGAGGAGGAAAGTTTATGTGAGATTAAACATCTCTACTTAAGTAAAGAGGAAAAACATTTTGAGACAGAAAATGGAAAGACGAAGAACAATATCATATGGAAGGGAGTATTAAGGAAAACACCGATAATGGATTACTCATAATTTAGTTCAAGAATACATCAATGAATACATTTAAAATCGTTATCTATTAGAGAAAACTCCATATATGTCAAGTTCATATTTGTCAACCACATTTTTGAACTTTCATTTATGTCAACTTGACATATATGATATACTAAAGGTGAGCTCGTCGTCCCGACGGAATCGCGGCATGAACACATGTTTTTATTTATATCTACGTTCGATTCTCCATAACGTCATAACATTTACTGCTCTAGTTTTATTTATTTTTATAAAAAAATTTAAGGTATTTTTATTCGGATGTTTCACTCAATTCTCTTCAAATTTCTCGATGTATTTTTAATTTTTAATTTGTATATATGAATTTCTAAATTTTTATTTTTTAATATTTTTTTCTTATTCCTTTTAGTCTTATTATTTTTTGTCTTATTCTCCAACAATTTTTAGCAACGAAATTAGAGATTTTCGTCGCTATATGTGTGGTTGTGGACATGAATTCTATTATATATATAGATGAAGTTCTCTCTATCTATCGCAATTTCAAAAGACACCTTATCCAAGCTTTTCATGTTGAATACCTTATGGTTCCGTTTGGTTGTGAAAAAAGTGAATAAAAGAAATCTTAAAGTAAAATGATTTTTTCATGAAAAAGTTGTAAGGAAATTATCTCATTTTGCCTATTTTTTTTTTCTTGCAACCAAACACACATTTCATTTTTACTCAGATTTTTTTTTCATTTTTCCCGCAACCAAATGGGCCTATGCATATGAGTAAATGTCCGAATCAATATATATAACTTTCATACACGTGGAAAAGGTTCTAGTAATTTGGTGAAATATATTTATTTATTGTTTTGGAAGGTGCAATAATTGGTCCGATTTTAAGGCAACAATCAATATTGTGTATTGCACTTTGTATCTTCGTTGCATGTTACACTCTACTTATGTCATTCTGCATGCACCTTAATGTTGTGTTACATCTATATTTATATAAGAATAGGGAACAAATGAATAAGAGTGGTGGAGGAGGATGATGAGTCAATTTATATTTTTTTATTTTTTTGAATCGGACCTTTATTATTTTTAAAATTACGATTAAAGGGTCAATTATCGTTAATTGTGACGGAGGGTGTCGAATCGTTAACATCGAAAACATGCGATTAATCGTTGGAGCGATCATTGAGCGGAATGGATCAAAATAGTTGTATGGATTGGGCTGTAGGTAGCACTTAGCCGGATCCAATCTCATGTTAATCAAGTAAAATAGGTAGCAGATGATTGAAACTTTTCAGGCGTTACAAAGTGTACAACGTTGGAGTCGATTCTCAGATTGTTCGTAAAAGTCATTTTAATACGAAACTTCGGGTTGGTTTTGTCTAAATCTAAACTGACATATTATAAAAACAACTAGCATATCCGTCGTTCCGACGGGGTGCGTCGTTCCGATTTCGAATGTGCAATCGAACATGTCAAATATGGGCGAGACTTGATCGGTCAATTTTTGGACTCGTGTGGTCCGTGTAATTTAAAACTTTTAATTTTTAATAGGTCGGGTTGGGCCCGTGTGTTTCTCTGAATATTTAAACGGGCCCGTGTAGTCTGTGTAAATATAAAATTTTAATTTTTAATGGGCCGGGCTGCGTCCGTGTGATTAAAATCCGATCAAATGGAATTTTAAATTTTTAATGTGCTTGGATGGGCCGTGTGGTCTGTGTAAATTTAAATGGGCTCGTATTGTCTATGTAATTTTAAACTTTTAATTTTAAAATAATAATTTTTAGTTTTTAATAGATCAGACTGAATCCGTGTGATTTGTGTAAGAATAAATTTAAAAACTTAAAATTAAGAGCAAAACAAGCAGTTCACCCTATTCTATTATATATATAGATAGATGTTTCGCAATGGACTGCAAAGTGCAAAGTGAGTAGCATCAGGCAATCCATTCCGCTTTCTAATTTCACTTTCACCCTTCCTTTCGCGCGTTTCCCAGTAAACCCTAGAAACTTGAATTGGCCGCTGGACTAACCCAATTTCGCATAATCGTATCGAAACTCGAGATGGGACTTCAGAAGCCCTAGAAACTAAACTAGTTACTCTTCAGCTTGCGCTTTGATGCTACAACTGCAACTACCGGAAATGAAAGGTCTTGGAATCGGACGAGCTCTTCAACTCCGCAGACTGGTGCCCGGATTGAGCGATTTTAGAGGAGCGTCGCTTGTATCATCTGTTTCGTCAACACGAATAGAACGGTTGCTGTTTCGTCGTGGTTTGAGTTCTAATGAAGACTCAAGGTTTGGTCAGGAATGGTTGAGTTCTAGCTGGAAGAATCGAGTTGTTCGGACGAGTTTTGATCCGTTGACAGGGAGTATGATTACTGAGAGGTTAGATAAGCAAGAGGAGGCTGCAGGTAATGATATTAGCGGTGAAGTCAAGGATGGGGTTAATAAGTTACTAGAAGCGGAAAATTTCGGTAAGAGAAGTTGGAGTAGTGAGAAGAAAGCTAGTTTGAGCAGCGGGGAGATTCTGGGGAATACTAGTTCTAGCATTGGTAAGAAGAAAGGGAAGAATAAGGTCAGTTATGTCTGTTCGGATTGTGGACATTCAGAGAGTCAGTGGTGGGGGACTTGTAGGGCTTGTAATACTGTTGGTACTTTGACTAGATTTTCAGAGGAGGATTCTGGTGGAAATGGGCGTAGAAAGAGAGGTTTTGAGGTATCGGAAAATGCTGTAAAATCGTGGTTGCCACAGAAGGAAAGCGAGGCACAGCCTATGAGATTAGCTGACGTCAATAGAGGAATGAATCAGTCAGATTGGCGAATCCCCCTGTGAGCCACTATTTGGTTTACACTCATATTTTTTATAGATGTGTACTTCTCCCCTCTTATTCATTTATAAGTCGTTGTGTACTCATTAGATCATTAATTTTAATACTCACCAACATCTAAGGTCTGGACCATTTGGGAATGAAGTTGCCAGAGTGCTCGGTGGAGGCCTTGTACCAGGTCGACTGGATTTTCATCTTA
This sequence comes from Echeveria elegans, assembly GCA_035048345.1. Taxonomy (NCBI): domain Eukaryota; kingdom Viridiplantae; phylum Streptophyta; class Magnoliopsida; order Saxifragales; family Crassulaceae; genus Echeveria; species Echeveria elegans. The sequence goes on along the minus strand of JAWWMW010000304.1, from coordinate 147,166 downwards.
TTTCCATTCAAGTTATAATTTATGTCATGTCATGTAACTTTATAGATAGGCAATCTGAAGGTTATGAGTCGCCGTAATACCCTAAGCGTGTATACATTTTGACTGAGTATGGTCCTTCCTAGTTGAAAGTTAATTGTCTCACCTTCGTCAACAGGTTCACTGGTCTTGGTGGGAGGAGATCCCGGTGTTGGTAAGAGTACACTGCTGTTACAGGTGAAATTCTTCATGTGCGTGAACAGTTTTTTTTTAAAATGATTGAAACATGAAACATGAAACAAAAAGTGGCAAGTAAAACTTGTTTCACCTATATGTAAAAGATGGATTATTGCTTCAATAATGTCATGAGAAACATATGCAACCTCGAATTGCAATGTAGTCTATGTTTTCATTCTAGCTGTCAACAAAATCAAATTCTGCTTAAACTTGGATATCCAGCTATTAAGTTGATGAATTTCACTTGCCCATGATAGCTTGCTGCAATGATAGCTGAAGGCCGTAAAGTTGGTGCATGTGCTCCAGTTGTTTATGTAACTGGTGAGGAGGTTAGTTTAACTAGCCAGCATCACGGCATTATGCACAATTATGATCTGTACCCAATTCGTACTTCAGCCTAATATGGGAATTGATAAGAGGAGAGCTGATTTTTCAAATTTTGCCAGAGTATTGAGCAAATAGGAAACAGAGCTGATCGGATGATGATTGACACGGAACATCTCTATGTATATTCAAGTACTGATATAGAGGTAGTTGTTCTTGGATTTGGAACTTTGCACTCTTTTTTCAATGTCAAATCCTTTAGTGCTGCTCTAGTTGGAACCACCTAGAGTATAATGTAAAGTTGTGGCTGTTTGCCATTCTAACCCATCCGATTATTTCAGTGTTTGTTGTAACTCTGTGCAATAGTTTGTTGGAATTATATTTGCATTTTAAAGCTACTGATTCAGGATTGTTATTTGAGTTTTCCTAGGATATATTGGATAAGATTCAAGTTCTTTCACCGAGGGCTTTGATTATTGATTCAATTCAGACTGTTTACTTGAAAGAAGTGACTGGTAGCGTTGGGGGGCTCTCTCAGGTTGATTCTTTGCTGAGCGAAAAGTATTGTTCCCTACATGCCCAGTTGCCCACACAGTGTTGGTTCTTACCCTTTTAATTGGGATGTTGTTTTCTTTTTTTAGGTAAAAGAATGCACATCAGCTTTGCTTCGTTTTGCTAAGAAGACCAATGTTCCCGTTCTTCTTGTAAGTAAAGTTGAGCATTTGTGTGCGTAAAATAGTACTTCGCAACTGGTTCTATCTTGTCGCTTGATATCTGACATTTAAGATTTGACCACTAGCCTGATCATTTTAATTCGAAATTTACCTGGAAAAACCCATAAAACAGGACTATTATCTTTAAACACCCGTTAAACATCAAATTACCTAAAAGAACTTAAAGTTTGCAAAAAGGCACCCATTGCTATAATCTTTTATTTAATAATTTGATAAGATTAAAAAAATCATTAAAAAAATTATAAGATAACCACAATTTTGTTATATTTTTTATTAAGTTTTAAGCATTATTTGAAAAAATGTTAACAAAAAATTAAAAAAATCTGGAATGCATAAAATTGTATTTAAAGTATAACTAAATGATTTGGTTTTTCATATTTATTCTCTGGAATTTTTTAGCAATGGGTGCCTTTTTGTAAACTTTAAGTTTTTACGAATTCTTGTCGGTAATTCGATGTTTAACGAGTGTTTAAAGGCAAAAGTCGGATTTTATGTGTCTTTTCGGTAATTTTCCCTTCTTGTAAATATAATTTTCCACTTTATTTGGAAAATCATAGGCAAGCCTCGTCTGTTATTCAGCTCGATTAGTTGATGAACTTTTGTTGTTATTATTTGATATTTTAAATACTTATCAGATTGGACACGTTACAAAATCTGGAGATATTGCTGGACCCAGAGTTTTGGAACATATTGTTGATGTTGTTCTATATATGGAGGTCTGTACCTTTTCTTCTTCTTTTGAAGTGTTTAAATCTAGTATGAATACAAATTCAAGTAAGGAAGTTACCATGAAAATGACTGGCTGAGAAGATTTTCCCAATTGTGTCCTAAATGCAAAACTCGATATAATATTACTGAATGTTCATACCATTATTTTTGAGAAAACTTAGTTCCTTTAGTCAGAAGGCTTTCATACAAGTGTATCTAAATGCTCACGTGGCATATTGCTTAGGGTGAGAAATGCACATCACATAGACTGCTGAGGTCAGTGAAGAATCGCTTTGGATCCACGGATGAGGTAATGATTTTTATTGGTAATTTATAGTCTATGTTATTCAATTTGTTTCCAAGGTTTGATATTAGTCCCGATTTTCTTTTATCTTGAGTTTAACATGTTCGTCACGAAAAGTGGAGTTATTTATGCCATAATTTTTTATATGAAAATTACAAGATTTGCGATCACTAAGACTTGTGTAACCACATTAATAAAAAAAACTTTTTAAGGCTGTTTATAATAAAGAGATGGGGAGTAGATTATGTAAGAATCACACTGTAAATGGTAAAAATTAAGAATCAACCTGAGCCCTTGATAGGAAGATCTTATGACCGGATTGCTTCTGCTCACAAAGTTGAAATTATTTTTCACTTGTGTTTCAGTTCACTAAAATATTTTGCTTTGATATACCTCAAAAAGTGGACAGTCAAATCAATGTTGTTTGGAAATAACCTTGTAAATTGTACATCAACAATAAATTGTGAATGTCGTGATGACTTGACGGGAACATGTCGCGCAATCAGTGTGTTCTCTAAAGCACACAGTATTGGCAGTGAAATTTGTAATAATTAAGTTGTTATTTGCATGTTCCAATATCCTCACATTACTCATCGAACTTCCAAATGGTGTATCCATCTTTTTTAGCTTGCTAACTGCTAAGGCACCTTTTATTTTCTTCTAGCTTGGAGTTCTTGAAATGTCGGCAACTGGCCTGCAAGCTGTTTCAAACCCCAGTGAAATGTTTTTGAGCGAGCAGCAGTCAGATTCAGATTTCTTAGCAGGGCTTGCAGTTGCTATAATTATGGATGGATCTAGAACCTTCCTTATTGAGATTCAGGTATTCTGTGTTTCCAATCACCTGTCACCTAATTATTACCGGAAACCCCGTAAAATACGGGTTTTTCAGATAGCCACCCATAAAATGTGATATTACTCAAAATCACCCATTAAAATATTTTTTACCAATAGTCATCTACATAAAAACAATGAGTTCAATAAACACCCACCCATCGACAATTTGTTCAATAAAAGATAACAAATAAAATTATAAAATTTTGTTACAATTCAGAGACTTTCAAAACAGTGTTTGAAATATCGAATTAAATTTGTACAAAAATATTCGTAAGGCGTAATTTTTTTGTTAAATATGAAACTAAATGGTTGGCTTTCTTATATTTGTTTTCTGAAGTTTTGAATGTTTTTCAGTTTTTTTGTTATTTTTTATTGAACAAGTTGTCGATGGGTGAGTTTTATTGAACTGATTATTTTTACATGGGTGAGTATTGGTAAAAATATTTTTTAATGGATGGTTTTGAGTAATATCATATTTTACGGGTGACTATCGGAAAAACTCGTATTTTACGGGTGGTTTCCGATAATTAACCCCCTAAAATTAAAATACAGATTCTTGCTATAAAAAAGAACATTTTGATGCAAGCTTAAGGTTATTTTTTATTTATTGGAATGAGCTAGTCAAACGTTGTAGCTTAGCTAGTTAATTTATGTACTCAACGTGATTGGCCTAGGGTTAAAGAGAGTTGCAATAAGTGTTATCCCTAGAGGTCACAGCCTCACAGGTTTAATTCATGATGGGTCCTTAGGTTGAGCAAATCATGGCATTGGTGGGGTGGAAAAAAAGTTAACATGTTTGTGTTTGATTAATGATGGTTGTGATTATACTATGTATTCAGCTTTCAAAGTGCAGCACCGTGATAACCTCCTCTGTTAGTCACTTGGATATCTGTGTTTGCCTAATCTACACCTTTTTAGCTGATACAGATATTGGTGCTTGGATTACAACAGAACAATTTCATTAATTTATTTGCAGGCTCTATGCGTATCTGGGATAACAGTCTCCAGGCAGGTTAATGGGGTTCCAGCAAGTAGAGCCGATATGATTATATCTGTGAGTTGCTATTTCTTTTCGGTTTCATCCTCATATTATTGTTTAATGATCATGTTTTTTTGCATTTTAACTGAATACCTTACAAGCTTGCTTCACTTTTTTTTCTTTCCTTTTTGCAGGTACTAATTAAGCAAGCTGGGTTGAAGCTGCAGGAAAATGTAATTTCAAACTACGCATTTCAATAGCGTTCAACTGTTTTTTGTGGTGTGATGGCTGAAATCTCCTTTAAAAACAAGTACAATAGAAGTTGGGATTTATTTTCCTTATTTTGGAAATTATTGAGGAACGAATTAAATGGCACCAAGGCCTTTAGTATCCTTGCTTACCAAGTTGTAGTTGGACAAGAAAGATGAATAAGCTGGTAGTTTATTAGTACTATCAAAAAAAGGCTGGTAGTTTATTAGGCTTAACCGAGCAACAAAAGAGGCATAGGTGATGTACAAGTCGTAGCCCAAGTCTGCAGTAAAACCATGCATCAATTAAGCATAAAGAGTTTGACTTACATAGTTGTCAAATTTGATGTCAAACCATTTGTGAAATGTGAATATGAAACTTATTTGTGCTGGCATTAATTCCGTTTTATTTAAGTTGATTGGAAAGCAGCATCATTTGGTAATAACTTGCAATGTCAAAGTTTTTAGGGTCCCTGATTGGCCTCAATTTTTTGCTGTAGGCCATTTTTCTGAATGTTGTTAGTGGAGTCAGTCTGACAGAGACTGCTGGAGATCTTGCAGTTGCAGTTGCCATTTGCAGCAGGTATGTCTTTTGCTACTTTTTACTGTTCTGTAGTAGATGATGATTGTCTTAAATTCTTGGATTGCTCTCAGATATTGACTAGTTGACCTGACTCATCTTGATCAGTTTCCTGGAGTTTCCTATTCCTAGCGGAATTGCATTCATAGGAGAAATTGGCCTTGGTGGGGAGCTTCGTACGGTATGCTCATGTCTAATCTATTAAAGTTCTGATGTCCATCTGTTTCTCCTTCGTCAACAGTTGAGTCATTAGTTACCACCTGTAGTCAATGGATATCATTCTGGAATATGAATTCTTTCCTTACAATTGTTGCTACTCATGTAGTTAAAGTGTATTCCTGCGTGTTGCCTAGTCTGTATGATATTCTGCTCAATGCTTTCCCTTTGAACTACTCGGAGCTTAATAACTCACGAGTTTGTTTTTCAAATTAGGTACCTAGAATGGAGAAGCGGGTGAACACAGTAGCGAAACTGGGATATGAGA
>JAWWMW010000304.1:108797-121088 GCA_035048345.1 Echeveria elegans | reverse complement strand
ACAGTAACCAAATTCAGTTTTCACCCAAACTCAAAATGGAGTTAGGATCAAGTCATGGGCAAGGCCAAGCAACGGATTTTTTAAAAACATTTTTCGTAACATTGTCATGAACAATGTTCTAAACCCCATCATCATCGATCAAAAATACTGTTCGGGACAGCAAAATAACAAATGCCCACGCCAAGTAAGTGGACTCTCATTCACAACACATTTCCATTCAGCCTTAAGATTAATCATGTTTTTTTTTACTTAAAAGAGCGCTGTTACATTCTGCAGAGTTCCGGAGTGCAAATCAGTGGGGTCACGTACAGTAACATAAGGGGAACTACTGCGTCACAAGTGGCAATGAACTTTGATTGTAGCTCTACTAATCCATGTAAAGGCGTTCAGTTGCGGAATGTAATAAATCTTGTCACTTTCGGGTGCAGAGCTACGACATCTCACTGTAGCAATGTTTTGGGAAGCAGCAGTGGCGAAATTGTTCCAGAAAGCTTTTTCTAGACAATCACTCAGTTTGTGTGACTTGTAAATATTCTTTGTAATCATTGTTGGAAATGCCTTATAGTTGTGCAGGTCTTTGTATAATTCTTGAAAACTTTTTAAAAGAGTTCTTTAATTTACAGTGTTTTTAATTTTCTGTATATTTCTATATTTAATGAATATTTTATAGCATGTTTATGGAGAAAAGTGTACATAAAACTGAATATACATGAAGCTAAACAAAATTGTTGTTACAGTAGCTTTCAGCAATGCTCACATTCTGCTGTAGAGTTCATTTTCAGAATGCCTCTCCACTTTCCCTTCGAGATAAATCACAGGATCGCCCTTGCATACATTGATACCATCACCGATTTATAACATGATACTATCACCCCATGATTCTTATCGAAGATCGAATAGCACTAATCTCTTCATCTCCAATTTGCTTCCACATCCCATCCAATAACAGATGACCTTTGACACCGCCAGTGCCATGTACATCAATTTCATTCACCGGAGTGTGTAATTCATGATCTTTAGTAGTCTCTTTCATCTTTTTCGAAACTGTGTTCTGGAGCATGTTTGTATCTTCATCAATAAACTTCCTTTTGCAGCTACATGGCATTGGTTCCAACAACTCATTTGGATGCAACACTTTATCAACCTTCAGATCATCAGTGATGGACACGGGATTACTTAGAGAGCCAAAGCCGTAAGGCAGCACGCCAATCACACACTGATTCCACGATTCTGCCACACCCCACTTGCTATCACTGCCAAAATCGTCAACTTTTGTTGTGTGCAAAGTTTGGATCTTTAACTTGCTACATTTGACTAACTCAAACTCAGTGGCTGCTTGGCGTATATCATTTTCCTGCTGTTCAACGGTATATTCTGACATACTATTGGTAAGACAAATATTTCCGAGGGAGCTGTGCCTCAAAAGCTTCTTAAGTTTTTCAGTCAGGGATCCATTTGCAGTCATTTGAGCCAGGATAAGGGAGGATCGTGTAAGTTGCCCATTATCAGGAGTTGCTACATGAAGACATGTCCTCAAGAGTTTCCTGATTCTATATCTTGGTGTTAACATCTCTGAGTTATCTTGAGGTTCCACCACCGAGCTTTTATCCATCAAAGGTTTCATGTTCTGAAGAATCCCAACAAGCCAAGCAAATAAAGCGGAAGGGCCACGGACTTGCGGGATATCCCTGCCAGTTTGAAATGATGAAATGGAGTCGTCTGCAGGTACAGAGAATAATTCAAATATGTGATTATTAGCATCATTGCAATACTATTTGAATCAACAAACATCGTAATATCCCTGACGTTGACAAAATGATATTTAATAATGGACAAAGATGTATACCAATGTAGTATTCTTTAGAATAATGCCCGTGTATTTTACTGAGCACTGCTTCTAGACAGGTGAAGATGAAATTTGGATCTTTTTTGGAGAGTTTTAGTATGGCAGGTTCCCAGTCATCAAACAAACATTGCAGATTCTCTTCAGATGCAGTACTTTGTACCCCAGCAGGGAGCTCTAACAGCATTGACGAATTATAATGAGTTGTAATGATATTTAACAGCACATCAACAACAGCAGAGGGGAAGGACAGGTACAATCGGCGTAGATTCTTCAAAGCCTTGCTTATTTGTTTCTTTGGGCCTGTAAAATAAATAAATTATGTGAAAAGACACTGACATATATGTGGGGCGCGCATATGACTGAGACCATATCTTCACATTAGTGGAAATGAATGGCAATGACGGAGCTGATACAGGGTAAGCTAACCCAACAGATTTTGTTTTTAAAAAATTCATAAAATGATAAACGTCAAGTAGTGTTAAATTTCAAAACCAACCAAAACCAAAAATTTACATATAGAAGAACAGTTCCTTAGTAGTCACTACTAACTAGTTGACATGATTACAAAGTAAACAAAGAAACACATGGCAAGTAGCAGTTGTACTCACGTTTTTTATCAACTATTGATGAGCTTTCCTTAGCAGTATCCTTGGTTGTCAACATAAAAGCTAACTCGTTAATCTTGGCTTCAATTTCTCTCTGAACATCCTTAGTTTCATCCTCACAGTGAACTGCATCCCTCTGGGCATTCCAGTAGTACGTTTTCAACCATTCCAGAGCCTGATATAGAATATAAAGAGAGAAAAACCAGACATATTAATTTGAGCCCATTAGACAGTCAGAAACATTAAAATTATGAAAGCATGGTCAGACATCTATTACCTCAATGGAAGCAAGACGGAGTATTTCAAGTGAAGGAAGATTGCGGTGAGAACCCTCTACAAGTTATCCACAAATTAGTTTAACGCCATGACAACCAATGATAGTACCACCAAAACAAATTGCTTTTCAGAAAACCAAAAAAGCTTTATGATTTAGACATACCATGACGAATATCAATCAGCATCCGTGGGATTTGAATCTCCTCTGCCGCTTCAGCAATAGATTTTCCATTCCTCTTACGCGTCCTTTCAATTACACAATTCACCAGTCTGGAAGGGAAACAAAAAACCAATCATTTAAGATAGTAAACGTGCGAATGTGCGGCACTTACGAAATAAGATGAACAAAAACCTGATAATAGCCATGCAGTAAAGCATAGACATCATCTCCTGCGAAAGAACTTCATCACTAGCTTGACGTCCCGCCAGGCCGGTGCTAAAAAAAATCAAAACTTTACATACTAATAAACTGAAAGCAAATAAACAAGCGTATTACAGACTGAGAAAAATACTTAAAAAAGGGATCATTTTGGTGAATCTCAACAAGGGAGGCAGTAATGTCAACAACAGGCGGAAGACAGCCCTTTCCTCTCCAAGCCCTAATCTGCATTAATCAAAAAATAAATTAGCTATGTTAAAGATGAAGATGGAGATTTTGAGAGATGTGAGTGCGACAGGACTCGATGGAGGGCGGTGGCGGGGGAAGAGGAGAATAGAGAGTCTCTGACGAGGTTCCATTCGTGCCAACTGCTCCAAGGTACCACGTTGCTTCCGCTTACTTTCTTCCAAAACGAACCATCAATTATTCCGAACAACTCCATCAGCTCCGATTCGACTTGGCTAATGAAAATTTCAAATTTGCGTTGTGAAACTCTTCGATGTGAAATTAGGGTTTCTGCAGCTCCCTGGATTTCACCCGATGTTTGGCTGCACGGATTGTCCCCATCGTATATATTATTCCTAAAATTAGTTTATTTTGATAGTAATATTTTATGTTTATAAACCTAAATTGTTGCACATGAAAATTCAAAAGTTCATAAAAATTGCAGGACAGGAACAAATTCAAAAAACTGGATGCCTAAAATTTTGTGTGCATATAGCTTTTCATTAAGTATTAATTAATTAATAACATTAATCATTGCATTTTTTTTTTCATATACGTATCGTAATCTCAGTCATTATATTTATTAAATACAACGACTGAAATTATGTCCTTCTGTCCTCAATTAATATTTGGTCTTCAAAGAACTTTCCTCCTAATATTTATTGATATGACACGAATGGTTATTGATATGACACAAATGGAATAGTATAAGAGTTTCTTTTAGGTCCGTTTGGTTGCAAGGAAAAAAAAGAAGAATGGAAAATTTTGAATGAAAATAAAATTATGTATTTGGTTGTGGGGAAAAAATATAAAAAAATAGACAAATTGAGATCAAATTTTCCTTACAACTTTCTCATGAGAAAATCGTTTTTCTTTAATTTTTCTTTTCCTCATCTTTTTCTCCGCAACCAAACGGACCTTTAAAAAAATAAACTTGAAAATGCATACAGGAGGGCGAAAATAAGGACATAACAAAAAGGAGATTATTTTTTGTAAAAGAATGACTGAATGGGAGCTCTTTGTACACAGTCTCTGTTCAAAACATCCATCTTTACCTCAGAATTGGATTCCAGTGCTGTAACATGGAAAAAAATGGGGTTTTGTAATCACCATTTTTCAACCCATGAAGTCGATTTCAAATTCTGTGAAAAAATATATATTTCCAGCTAGTCAGTCTTTCTTCCTCTCCCAAACAAATGATGATATGCATGTACAAATGGACATACTGCTTTGATGTCTTAATTAGTCCAAATAGAATAGGGTCACGATCTTTCTCATGTTTTTTGCTTCTTGGCATGTTTCCATGAGCAACCGACTGTCGTGAAAAGCAAAGCATATAACTTGTTGTACTTGCGATATGATGTCCATGTTGCATAACCTGAATATTTTCCATAAGGAGAGTAAGTGGTCAAACTTATTTCAAATTAAATGATAGCTTTGATATGCCAAGTAAACAAAAACAAAATTTTGTTTTCTTGTTTTCTCTTCTTTACTAGAATCAAGTATATTATGGATAATCTGATTCTAAATGTGCCAGTGACACCAAGTTGAATTAAAATAACCATAACCAATCTGTGAAGTCATAAATGTGCCAGTGACACCAAGTTGAATTAAAATAACCATAACCAATCTGTTAAGTATTTGACTTTCCGGTCATTACCATAAGGTCTGCAAATCCAAATTACTACAACTAAGCTATGCATTAATCACAGAGTATCAGTAACGCTAGGCATCCACAAAAGCTTTTAAGCGCATACGAATATTTTGTAGAGAGCCTTTTTCATTCATACACTGTTAGACCAACCCTCTAAATCCGTGATGTGGCACGCAACCATTAGCCGGTATTACGGGATACCTAAAATAAGAGGCTGGAAATGCAGGCTGCTCATTCACTAAATTATTACGACGACCTGATAAATAATCCCGCTTCATATCTTTTCACAATTAGAAGGCAAAGAACCATCCTTGCCTGAAAGTAATGATTTTCCACCAAATTAATTCTATCTTTTGTCAAGGAACAAGCAATATGGTAATCAGATATTTAAATGATAATTGAGGTTGTAGATAGTTGGGTCAAAGACTCTCTTACAAGGATAAACATCATGTAAATTCAAGCGCGGGATATATTACCACTACAGTAGCTAAATAAACCAAGATATCATCAGTCACTAACCTGCTAGCTTCAATAAGAGGCAGATGATCATTGCATGGCTTCTCTACCACATTCCTTACCTGTGAGGACATTAAAATTGAAGTGGAAATAAGTGTAAGATTCACCGGTGCACATGGAAACAAGGTAGTGAACTAGTGATGGCTCATTTTTTAGTAACAATTTTTATATTTTATTGCCTGCAAATTGGTATCATTAAGAACTAAGAAGACGATGCGGCAGAAATTTAATACTTATATCTAGCACGCATGGAAATTATAAGTAATTATCAGATATGTGAAAAAAATTCATTTTGATTCCTTAAGAAGATACACGAGATGCATGCACCCGGGATAAACGTAAATGTGGACAGTGTGCCAACGGATTTCCTTCAAGGAAGAACTTAATCAATCACGCTCTTAAGGTAGATCATGATATGCATGATATAAGCAATGTATTAACCATACTGGCGGTTTACACAGAAATTTAAGGCAGTAAAAATGCCCTTACTTTGGAAAGTAACTCTTGGCTTTCTGGAGGCTGCTTCTTCAAGCTCTGGGGTAAGATGACGGTCAGAAATTCTGGTTTTTCTGCTCTTAAGGCACCTCTAATAACCGCAGCATTTGTACCAGATGCCCCGGATGTGAAAATATGGTTTTTCTGTAAGCCACATGGTGGATATCAGTAAACGACCTTACGTGAAATTCCAAATCCTAAAACATATTTTTTTTTGTAAAAGAGGTGTCATACAGTTATGACCATCGCGTAACTAAGTATCTCAATTAGTTCTTGATGCATGAACCCCATATTTCTTGTTCCAAAAAATCCGATATTCCGAGGCCCTTGTTGTTGAATGGCAAGGAGTTCCTAGAAAAAAAGAGAATGAGAGTAAAAATCGTGCAGATATACATTGTAAACAGTTAGATTTTATTGACTGTCCTTCAATGTTTAACTATATGCTCCACTGAGTCAGGATTATTCAGCATTCCGTTTATATATAGAGGCTATATGTATTATGGTCATGGTTACAAATCATTCATAAAGGAATGTGCTGATCTTCGCTTTTATGCTTAACAACCAATACTTGATGGAAAGAGAGACCAGATGCAGCAAGAGAGGTCTATAAATATTGAAAAATGAACAAAATTGTCAGCTTAGCATCCTTCATTTCTGTTATTCTAATTGATCAATGGGCTTAAAGTTACACATGAAAAGGTTTACAGCTTTTTTTTTGGGAAGTGAAAATGACAAAAATACTATATGCGCTATTCGCATCCCTCTCTTAATCTTATTTAAATCATTAACAACATCAACTACCACAAAGAAAAAAACGAAAAGAAAACAGACCTGCAGATAATCAACATCAGTAGGTGGCTTGAAGTCGGAGACCATCATCAACTGTGAGCCTTCAACAAGAGACTGAGCCTGAGTAGGTATCTGAAAAGGTCTATCATCTTCAGTACCGAATAGCGAATTATCAACCACTTTATCATCATCATCATCACTATTACAACTCTCGAAGCTCTCATCCCTCCGTAAGCATTCGCAAATCCGCTGCCAAATTAGAAATTGTCAGATTCTTCACACTTTCTCAGATATTTCTTAAAGTGGCCAGCTATACTGAAGAAAACATTCAGATCCTCTATCTGATTTCCGGCATTTCCTTAAGCATATAATTTATACAACTATTTCACTATTTCATTACCTTGTGCATATAATATATACAACTTCAATTGGTTCCTTGTTGATTTCAAACTCAATCTGAATTTAATTTTCAGTAAACACATTGCTATATCTTCCAAGACACATTTCCTTAAGATAACAGTCATTCGTCATCTGCCATACCAAGTAACACAACAACACAGCCAAGGGCCCCATCTAAAAAAGGAGGTACCTTTAAGCCAACGCATAAGCCTAAAGCCCTAAATTGCCTACCACAAAATCAACTCAGCATCAACACACATTCCGAATTCGCGAACCTCGACCCGACATTACAACCAAAACCCTAAACACAAAACAAACAAGTTGCTGCAATTCATTCAAAATAAATAAACCCCTAGAGTCATCCAGCAGCCCTACTCGATCGAAAAATGCATAAAGGTACAAACTTTACCGTCCGATTAGCGGAATGACGAGCGGTGGTGGAGAAAGCTCGGCGGGGGAGGGAGAGCGAGGATAGGAGACTGTACGAGCAAGAGGTGGAAGAAGGATAGTGGCTGGGGAGAGTGGCAGATGAAGTGAGATGATGATGATGATGATGGAGAAGGAGGGTGGGTGTATTGATGATGACGGCGTTCATGTCTCGGTTAACGAGAGCCGTCAGCCACTCAGCCTCGTATCCGGTCGTTGCTTTGATTTGCTGCTGCCTTTTTATATCTCTTTCTATTCTCTTTTTCATCTGACTTTTCGCCTTTTTTTAAAAAAATTATTTATATAAAAATGGACTAAACCAAGTAAATATAAAAATATACTGTATTACAGTATCTTTTAGAATTTGTATTGATAAAATAGGTCTTTTCTATTTTTATCTGTAAAATAGTACTTTGTTATAGAATAAAATCATAATTCAAAAAAAAATTAAAGAGTTATTTACACAACCAAACTTGTACAATATTGGACAATATGTGAAATTACATCTTGTATAACGAAATATCACATACCTTTAAATATAACACAATAGGTGAACGTGTGTCGCCTCATCAAACAGACATTGCGCTTTTACCCTTACTCTTCAATTTTTAATAAATTCTATTATTTTAAAAAATTAAATAGAGATATGTACGTTCATTAGTTAAATAAAATTAAATATAAATATATATTGGGGAGTAGCCATCGGTGTGAAGATTTGGTAACTGAATTTCAATTTGTTAGATATGGATGACATGTGTCATTTGTTGATTTGCTTCTATGTTAAATTTTTTTTGTATTTGATTCCTCCAATTAAATAGAGTTAGTTCATTATTTGACAATATTTGTCTATTTGACTTTATTTAATTGTATTTGCCAAATTTTCTTAGGTACAGATTAAGCATTCGGGACAACGGATTACCTAATTTAAAAAAAAAACACATAAAGTATATCAAAAACATTGCAAATCTTGATCAAAATTGAAAAAATACACGAAAAAAAATTCCGTCGGGACGTCAGGAGCGTAGCTAGTACCTTTATAATATCACATTTTACAACTAATCACATGTATAGCAAAATATTGCATAAAAACATTTTAACATCATACAGTTTCAATTAACCACCTCAAAACTTACACACACAAAATAGAAATGTGTGATGGATTGAGTTATAGAGGCACAATCTTATCAAAAAAAATTCAAAAATGTATATCATTACCGAGTTATAACTTTTATGCATATGAATAAACAAAATTATAGAGGATTGTAGTATAATAAGGTGCAATGATTCAAAACTTGGATCATCTTGTTGTCAATATTGTTTTTTTGCGATAAGTTGTTGTTGTTATATACTGCACACGTCTGCCGGTTCATTACTTGGAAAGAGAGCTTTTATTGTCAGGCGAATTGCTTGAAAACTTTATTCATTACTTTTGATTCGAATTCAATTTGAAGATGAAGAAAACGTATGCCGGTTCTTATTCAACTACGGTTGAAGATTTGGTCAGGCATATTGGGGGAAAGATGGTAATTTCCCTTCACGAAAACAATTGGAAGGAAGCAGGTAGCCATTTTGAAAATGCGCTGGTCTTAAAAAGAGTCTCAGGAAGAGTGATTAAGAAGAAGCCTCTGATTGAAATGTTTAACATGGTATGAAAGGTGTCTGAAAGTCCGACATTCACTCGTGTCGAAAACAACATCTTACTTGTCAATTTTGAATCACCGGAAGACAGGGATAAGGTGCTGGATGGAGGACCTTGGTCGTTTGAAGGGGAGGCTCTGTTAATGCAAAAATGGATTCCAGGTATGACAGGAAAAGAGTTTGTCAATACAAACATTAATATGTTTGTGCAAATGTATCATATGCCTTTTGAATTGAGGAATGATAAGTTTGCTAGGGAGATTGTGGGAAACATTGGTAAAATAAAAGAGCACAAAGATAATGGAAAGTCGAGGGAAACAAATCAGGGGAAGGAGTATTTAAGGTATCGAATTGAGATTGATGTTTGTAAACCCTTAGTTCTTGGTTTTTTCCTTGACCGTATTGGGAGGGATCCAACCTGGGTTGGTTTAAAATACGAAAAGCTTCCAAGTTTTTGTTTCAGATGTGGTATGTTGACACACGATATTAGATTCTGTAAACAAATTCCAGAAGAGGCACATAAGCAGTTTGGATTATGGTTAAAAGCTGAGGAAAGACCAAAATTTGTTCAGAATTGGTCGGACTATAGCCATGAAGGAGATCGGGAGTCCGACAGGGCGATGGAACCGACACGGAACAGTCACAGTGCAGAAGCCGAAACGACACAACTTGTCAGTGTAAAAGGTAACTGTTCGGAGGATCTGATTTTCAAACAAGATTCACAACGGCTAGTTTTTGACAATCTAGAAAAGCTTGATTTCAAACAGATGAAGGATATGGGCTTGTTAAATGATGGGCTTGGGCTTAAAGAGATGGATTGGGGACCAACGGTACCTGCTAAGGAATATGACATTGTTCATAATAAGAGGAAAGGAAATTTGTCGCTTGATTTGAATTTTAACAGAGATAACGGTATTGTCTTTGGTGGAACATCAGACTCTAATTTGGGGAAGAAGACTGAATATCTGAGTAAGCAGAAGCGGCCCCGAGTGTTTATTTTAGATCAGAAACAAAAGAAAAAAGGTAAAGTATCTGATTCTCAGGTTGTTTTAAAAAGGAATTATGGAGTTAAGGACAATATGGGGGTTGGATGGGAAGTTCCAGTAAAAGATTTAGATCTGATCACACATCTTATATCGGCGGAGGTTGCTGTGCAACCCTGCCGGGAGCCATGAAAATCTTTTCATGGAACTGCCGAGGATTGGGCAATCCTCGGACAGTTCGTGAGCTCACCAGCTTGGTGAGAAGTTACAAGCCCGAAGTAATCGGTTTGTTAGAAACAAAGATTGATAAGAGCAGACTGGATCAAATAAGGTGTCGCTTGGGTTTCAAGCATGGCTTTGTGGTTGACCGTGTAGGGATTGGTGGAGGATTAGCTTTATGGTGGAAAGAAGAAATTGATATTCGAGTTTTGAATTTTTCAAGATCTCATATAGATGCGTGGATAGATGGAAGTGTCAAGTCACACATTACTCTCTTTTATGGCAGCCCTCATTCTCACCTCCGACAGAACTCGTGGGATCTGATGCGTAAACTTGCTTCTTTTTCAGTTAATCCGTGGATTTTGTTTGGTGATTTCAATGAGGTTTGCTTTTCCTGGGAACGGTGTAGTGCTACAATCAAAGGGGAATGGCAAATGAGGAAATTCAGACAAGCTTTAGAGGATTGTCGGTTGTATGATCTTGGATTTTATGGAAATCAATATACCTTTTCGAACAGAAGAATGGGAGTATTGGAAACGAAGGCAAGACTTGATAGAGTCTTAGCCAGTGGAGATTGGTTAACTGCATTTCCTAAAGCAAAGATCAACCATATTACAACGGTAACCTCGGATCATTTACTATTGCTCATTGATTTTTCTTCTGTTCAACATTTCAGAACTATAAGATTGTTTCGTTTTGAGCCAATGTGGCTTCGATGCGAAAACTTTAAAGATCAAACTGCTAAGTTTTGGTCTGCTTCGAGTTCAGAGGGGTCTTTAAATGATAGACTTGCTTCATGTGGGAAGAGGTTGTCAAGATGGAACAAATCAGCAGTGGGTTCAGTGGGGGATAGGCTGAAAAAAATTAAGGAATGATATGGAATCATTAAAACAGAAACCGAGAACTGTTGATACAGTAAGGGAGGAGTTGCTTTTATCTAAAGAGATTGACGAATGGTGCTTTCGGGAGGAGCTGATATGGAAGCAAAGGTCAAGGTGTGACTGGTTAAATGAAGGAGATAAAAAAACTAAATTTTTTCACAACCGAGCTACTACCAGGCGTAAGATAAATATGATACATGAGTTAAAAGATCATAATGGTCAGTGGATTAAGGAGCCAGAGGAAATTCGAATGTTGGTGCTGTCTCATTTTCAGAACATTTTTGATACTACGCGTCATCTAAGGGGTTGTATATGGGATGATCATATGCTGCATATTACTAGATCTTTATCTAAAGGGGCCATGAATACCTTGAATGAGCCTTTTAATGCATTGGAAATTAAGGAAGCCATTTTTCAGATGGAACCTTCAAAAGCGCCTGGACCGGATGGTTTTTCGGCTTTATTTTACCAGAAGTTCTGGAACATAGTCGGGGTGGAAGTCACTCAAAAGATTTTACAGATGCTTACAACTGGTAGTTTGGAAGATGGTCTAAACGACACGATGATAACTCTCATTCCAAAACAGAAACAGGCAACAACGTTAGACGAGTTCAGACCAATATCCTTATGCAATGTTTCGAGTAAGATCATTTCAAAGGTTCTCGCCAACAGATTAAGAGCGGTGTTGCCGGAGATTATTTCAGAAAATCAGAGTGCATTCATGAAGGGAAGGTTAATTACAGATAATTTTGTGTTAGCCCATGAAGTTGCTCATTTTATCAAGTCTAGGAAAGTTCAGAAAACTGGATTCCTTTCGCTCAAAACTGATATGAGCAAGGCATACGATAGAATGGAATGGGATTTTATCGAGTTTATGCAGTTTCAGCTAGGTTTTCCGCCTACATGGGTAAAACTAATGATGGAGAGTATTACAACTGTTAAATATCAAGTGAAGTTTAA
>JAWWMW010000304.1:83155-99644 GCA_035048345.1 Echeveria elegans | reverse complement strand
TTAAACTATATTATGATTACTTAACACAAATCAAATAGTTTTTCAAATTTTCAACTTTCATACACAAACACATAGTTGAATATAGTTAAATATGAAAATATCTAAACATATAAAAGAATAGGGAAACAGACATAAAACCAAAACTAAAATTATAATTTTACCCTTCTCTTCACCATTAATCACAAATATGTCATTAAAATTAAAGAAAATGGGTCTGATCTGGCCCATTAAATAAATTTTAAATACTAAAAACTAATAATATTAAAAATAAATATTAAATATTAAAAATTAAAAATTAAAAAAAATTAAAAAATTAAAAATTAAAAATGAAAAATTAACATGAAAAATAAAAAATTAAGTGGGAAATATTTAACATTTTTAGATAAATCAAATGGAGACGAGAAAAATTCTCGTCGGAACAACGGGAGCGCAACTAGTATATTTATAAATATTTACATTTTCGATGTTCATTTATTGAACACAAAATTTCATATTTCATATGCCATGATTACAAACATGAGTGATTTTGTGTTAATTACAATTTTTAAATGAACATTAAATATGTAATTCTTTAGGAACATAAGTGTTTTCATATTAACTGAAATCTCATTGGATCGAAAATCGTTGAAGATATGGGAATAAAAATTGATTTTAGTTAAACTTAGAATTTTAACAATAAACTTGTTTGATAATGTACTAAATCATGGTCTACCGGACTAACGGTTAATTAATGTGCGCCCTAGTGGAAATTAATTTTGGGTCGGGCACTGAATTTCACATGTGAAAATGTATTATCCTAAGTATTCAGTTTAACTGCCAAGACACACAAGTCACAACAACACACTAAAAAAAACTAGCCGTAATCATTTGTAATCCATATCATAAACTGCTATGAAATTGTAAAGTTTATGCGAACTACGTCTAAAAAAAATGCAGTCTATGACCTTAATTTTAAGGTAATCCTTATTTCATTTACCCATGATGGTGCCAATTATTTGCAATGTTTGATTTGTTAATAATTTTCTAAAGAGTACTGTTTTGTACAAAATCATCACTATAAATTTACTAATCACTAATATTTTTGCTTTTATTATTATCCCAGTTTGAATACCCAAATGAGCTTCAATTTAGGAAAAGAAAAAATGTGATTCGTATTGAACAAAAGTTTGAATTTCATGCTATGCTCAATGGCTCAATAGTTGTTGTAGTTCTTTCTTTTTTTTTCGATACATAGTTTTGTAGTTCAATGCATGAAATATGATCACCCCTACTGATCTCATAAAATACGCGTCAAACACATATGTTGTATTGTACTCTGACAACTATAGTAGTTTTAAATAAATTAAAGGATTAATTACTAAAAACACTCATTTTTCATCGGACGTAGGGCGACCTTATACCTGCCCGACCCTAAATCATGCATGGCTCTAAAGCAGCCCGATCTTGACCTTGCTCTTTGACCCTAGGGTAGGTTAGAAGAATAAAAGTCCTGATCCGGCCATATGACCCTGTCCCTGAGCCCTGCTCTGACCGTGTCTCCTAATTTACCTTTTTTCAGATGGTAAAAATATTAATTTTAATATATTTTTATTAAAGTTTATGTGATGTTACTTTTAATAATTGATTAATATATCAAAATAATTGGAAAGTATTTATTTTTTTAAAAAAGTATAATACATTTTAACTTTGAACCCGATCAAACTCTTAAGAAAAGGGTCGACCCTGCTCAGCGTCTCGACCCTAACTTGACCCTGCCCATGGACGTCCTTAAGGCTTTCCAATATCCGAAAACCTGACTCTACCTTGCTCAAAGGACAAGTGCAACAGTGGACTAAGATTTGGGGTAAGATCTGAACCTTCGCAGCACACCAATGGACTGACAGGTGGATTGGACTGAAAGTTAGTCCACCCATTCGAAGACCCGGACCTTCCCACGCCCCAACCAATGGTCCATACCTTGAATATATATAATAATATTAAATGTAATTTTTTATTATATTAAAATTATACAAAATTAATTTATTTCCAAAACATTTATGAGTAATAATTTTTTATTTTAGTGTTTTTATTTATGTTTATTATATAAGTTTATTTATAAACATTTGAAATCATTTGATTATAAATATTATGGTAAAATTATTTAAGTAATATTTTCTTTATATAACACAAATCACATAAATGATAAAATTAAAATATATTTGTGTTTATAAAGGATGAAAATAAATTATATATATTTGAAAAATTATAATATTAAATTTCAAAATCTAGCTCATTGAATAAAAAATATAAATATGTACAAATAATAATAAATTTATGCAAAGCCCATAAAAAATGTTGATATCAATGTGATCCAAATACCACTACTTCCTGAAACAGAAACAACATTTACTGGAATGTTTACGCATGCTCCTCCCAACCTTTAATATCTTTAATTGTTTTACAAATGTTATATTTTGTTACATTTTAGCATATTTGGTACTATGCTTAATATGATTTTGTTAAAATTGTTAAATTTTATTCTTAAGATTAACATTTTATTTAAAAAAAACTCAAAAGAAATAAAATATTGTTAATTGTTTCACCTTTGGTACATTCACATATATTTTTTACAAAAATATCTTTCGCAAGTGATGTAAACTAACTCCTCAAGCTTCTTTCATTAAGAAAAGTATTTTTGTTTAGGTGGGAGACTTTACTTATATATATCAAAATTCAATTAATGACAAAAGAGTAGTTTCAAAAAAAAGTAAAAACATTATTCGTGGTTTGTAGAAATTACGCCTAATATAAACCCAAAAATAATGAAAGATGAAGGAACGATGGGAATAACAATAGTAATGGTGAAGTTATTAAATCTTGATGACAGAAGCAATGGTTTTAACAAGCACAAAATACTGAAATGGCTACTTGTGCTGTCAGCAGCAACAAACTCGGCAACACTTTTTGGTGAAACAATTCGATCATCTCAGACACCGCAGCTCCATTGGTGGTGGCTACCGGTACTAAATTAAGGTAAGGTCTTGGAAAACAATCTTATTAGGATGAGGCAGCACCCTTGCTCCTTGGAGTTGCTTGAGTACCTAGTTTGACAGAAGAAATACGACAATTAATAACAGTAGACAAGTGCAATGAAGAAAATGCATGCAAGTCTTACAGATGGGTAAGAAGCAACTTAACAAGCAGCATAGTGTGTACAGAAATTACCTTTTCCGTGTATAGTTAAACTATTCTTTGAATCATTTTTTTAGTATGACGGGTATTGCATTGCATACAAGCATTTTGTACCTCATCCACAAATCTCATAGAGCGCAATCCTTATAACCTTACCAAGATTAGGGTTTAGTCTAGAAAGTTACGGATAGCTAATTCTTAAAAACATGATTTGCAAACCATCTACAGTCGCATTTGAAACTACAATAACATTTCAACAGTGCAAGAGAAAAACCTAAGAAAAGTCAGCATATGGATCACTTTCTGCCCACAACAGAAAGTTTATCTCAGAGATTTTAGTCACCACATGAATCAGGAACAGGAAAACAATACAAGCTGATGCACACATTCATTTACTCGTTGGTCTTACATTAGTAACTACACAATGCATTTAAACCGCATAAAATTAAAAAATGTACAAGCACCCCCATTAAATCAATAGAATAAGTGTGAAAAGCGTTAGGAGTAACATATTATTTATTGCCCGCAACGGAGCTCAAGCAGCACAGATACATGTGCACACTTGGTTCTTTCATAGGCATTACAGTGTATCACAAACAATCATAAATTGTCATCACACAAAAAAAAAAAAGACAAATCTCAGGCCAGAAAAATCATCTAAAAGAATCATAATACCTTCTCGGAAGTTACTCTTGAACCTTCGAGGCAGATGTCGCATATACCTCATTCTCCCAGTTCCAGTAGTCTTCCTCCTGATCGCCTTCTCACTCCAGTTATCTGCTCAACCAAAAATCAACAGTCAACACATCTTAAACCACATTTACATCACAAAAACATTAAACAACATTAAAGTATCTAAAACTAACATTTTCTGATACGAGCAGCAGGATAAGCACAAGCAGAGCATCGACTCTTCTGCAAATGAAAGCTACGTCTTCCACACCTAACGCAGAGCGTATGCGTCTTGTTTCTCCTCTTACCAAAGCTCCCCGTTCCCTTACCCTGAAATCATCAAATCCAAAATACACACAAATTCATCAATTCAAAATCGTACCAGAAATCAACAGATTACATAATAATGAGAGTAAAGCCGCAAACCGCACCATTGCCGCAACAGATGCACTTCCACAAAACCCTAACCTGACCACCAGCAGCAGCTCAGCTTTTAGTTTTATCGTTCCGTGGGTTGATGTTTACGCCAACAACACTGGGCCCGGCCCAACTTACCCTGGCTCGTTTGTTTGTTGGTCTGATCAGTGAGATCCTCCTCATAGCCCAACTTACTTTCTCCATTCTTTAGGGAACCAGATGTTTCTAGACGTCTCTGGCACCACCGCAGCAGCAACAGTTGCCCTTTCCCCATATTAAGCCAATCTAATTAAACTATAAATATATTATTAAATACATCGCTAATAATCATTTTTAACTTGATTAAATAATAAATACAAATAAACAAATTAAGATATCGAACATTCCACACAACCTCTCCCTCTTTCCGTAGCTCGTATTTAAAGGTCACAAACCCTCGTCTTTTCTCTTCTGCGATTCTCGTTTCGTTGTTTTCCAGATTCTTCCACATCTATCTGCTTCTGTGCTGACGTCATCATCTTCCTACCTCCACAGGTACGATCTCCGCTTCCTTCACTTCGTTTTTCCAACTGCTATCTAGATATTAGCTGGTTTTATATGTGTAGTGACGATTAGGTCAAATTTTGATTTGATTCAGGTAGTCTGTTTCAGAAGAATTTTTGTTAAATTAATTATCTGAAAAGAAAGACTATGAGTGTGGTTGGCTTTGATTTTGGAAATGAGACCTGCGTTGTCGCGGTTGCGAGGCAAAGGGGAATTGATGTGGTGCTTAATGATGAATCAAAGCGAGAGACTCCAGCGGTTGTCTGCTTTGGTGAGAAGCAGAGATTCATTGGCACTGCTGGTGCTGCGTCTACAATGTCCAACCCTAAAAATGCTATCTCTCAGATTAAGCGTTTGATTGGTCGTCAGTTTTCGGACCCTGAGTTGCAGAGAGATTTGGCTGGATTTCCATTTAGTGTTACTGAAGGACCTGATGGATATCCCCTTATTAATGTTCAGTATTTGGGTGAAACAAGATTGTTTACTCCGACACAGCTGCTTGGAATGGTCTTGTCCAATTTGAAAAGCATTGCTGAGAAGAATTTGAATGCTGCTGTTGTTGATTGTTGTATTGGTATCCCTGTCTACTTTACTGATCTTCAGCGAAGAGCTGTTATGGATGCTGCCACTATAGCTGGATTGCATCCACTTCACTTGATTCATGAGACGACAGCAACCGCATTAGCATATGGAATTTATAAGACCGATCTCCCTGAGAGTGATCCACTTAATGTGGCTTTTGTGGACATTGGTCATGCCAGCATGCAGGTGTGTATCGCTGCTTACAAGAAGGGCCAGCTGAAGATTTTGTCTCATGCTTTTGATCGCTCTCTTGGTGGTAGAGATTTTGACGAGGCTCTATTCCAACACTTTGCTGCCAAGTTCAGAGAAGAGTACAAAATTGATGTACTGAATAATGCAAGGGCTTGCCTTAGATTGCGTGCAGCTTGTGAAAAGTTGAAGAAGGTGCTCAGTGCAAATCCAGCAGCACCTCTGAATATTGAATGCCTTATGGAGGAGAAGGATGTCAAAGGCTTTATTAAACGAGAGGAGTTTGAGGAGATATGTATTCCAATTTTTGAACGTGTCAAGAAGCCTTTGGAAAAAGCACTTTCTGATGCTCAGCTCTCTATTGAGGATGTACACATGGTTGAGGTCGTAGGTTCAGGCTCCCGTGTCCCTGCTGTTATTAAAATACTGACTGATTATTTTTGCAAGGAGCCTAGGCGTACAATGAATGCTAGTGAATGTGTCGCTAGAGGTGCAGCCCTTCAGTGTGCTATTCTCAGCCCGACGTTTAAAGTGAGAGACTTCCAGGTAATAATTTGCGCTCTTGCTGATAACAATAGTGCATCTTATTATGCTTGTTGGTGTGTTGTCTGAATCTTATGTTCTTCAGTTAACCTCTCATTTTGAGCACTATCTAATTGCTTCACCATTTTTAGGTGAATGAATGCTTTCCCTTCTCTATTTCCTTGGCATGGAAAGGAGCTGCCCCAGATGCTCAAAACACATCCACAGAGAACATTCAGAGCACTGTTGTGTTTCCGAAAGGAAATCCCATACCCAGCGTGAAGGCTCTGACATTCTATAGGTCGGGTACATTCAGCGTGGATGTGCTATACTCTGATGTCAGTGAGTTGCAGGCGCCATCTAAGATCAGCACCTACACGGTTAGTAACTGAAATTCACTTTCTTTGCGGGCAGAAACATACTTAAGTGTGTCCATTAATATGTTTGTGTTCTTATGAACAGATTGGCCCATTCCAATCAACTAAAGGTGACAAGGCAAAGGTGAAAGTAAAAGTGCGGCTCAATCTGCATGGTATTGTGTCTGTCGAGTCCGCAACTGTAAGTTCCTTTGCCCATTTTAGGTTAAGAAACATAGTTATGAAATGTTCATGGATACTCATGATTGCTAACTGCAGCTCTTGGAGGAGGAGGAAATAGATGTACCTGTAGTGAAAGAGCCAGAAAAAGATGCCGCCAAGATGGATACAGATGAAGTTCCTGCTGGTTCTGCAAGCAGCACTGTCAGTTCTGATGTTAATATGGATGATGCCAACATTACAGCTGAAAATGGTGTACCTGGATCAACAGAAAAGCCTGTTCAAATGGAAACAGACTCAAAGGTTTGTGCTGATATATATATTTAGCTTTATTTTCCTGCCTTCCAATGTGTCTATGGTTTCTACTTCGTTCATAAGTCTTATTCTGCTGCATTTTCCAATGAGTTAACTAGGCTGGCAGTTGTCCTTGGGTGTGTCAATGGATCATATTTTATTTTTCGTGGTACCTGATGTGGGTACCGAATTCGTGTTTCAGCGAGCTGCTGTTCTGATATTGTCAGTTATTCGTTTCACAGGTTGAGGCCCCAAAGAAAAAAGTTAAGAAAACCAATTTACCCATTGTGGAACTTGTATATGGTGGGATTCCATCGGGTGACTTGCAAAAAGCTGTGGAGAAAGAATTTGAAATGGCATTGCAAGATCGAGTCATGGAAGAAACCAAAGACAAAAAAAATGCTGTTGAGGCATATGTTTATGATATGAGAAACAAGGTCAGTCACAGTCTAACGTTAATACATATGCCATTCGCAGGATCAGGAATGTAGTGGTTTTGCAACTGGCAACTGGCAATTAACAATTTTTTCTTTTTCAGCTAAATGGGAAGTATGAGGAATTTGTTACGGAGGCAGAAAAAGTTGATTTTATTGCAAGGCTGCAAGATGTTGAAGATTGGTTATATGAAGATGGTGAGGATGAAACTAAAAGTGTTTATGTGGCAAAACTTGAGGAACTGAAGAAGGTTAGTATCTTCAAGCTTTATGATTTCAGTAAAGTTATTTGATTTTTGCTTCTTTTGCTGACCCGGTATGCTTGTGTATTGACAGCAAGGCGATCCAATTGAAGACCGGTTTAAGGAATTCTCAGAAAGAGGGCCTGTGGTTAGTCAGTTGGAATACTGCATTAATAGTTACCGAGAAGCAGCTGTGTCCAATGATCCCAAGTTTGACCACATTGATGCAACAGAAAAGCAAAAGGTAAGTCTCCAAGTCCAGGCATGTACTCATCAGTCATGTGCAAGTTCATTATGTATATGCTTACTTTTTGAGTGTCATCATTTAGGTATTGAATGAATGTGTTGAGGCTGAGGCCTGGCTGAGGGGGAAAAAGCAGCAACAAGATGCCCTTCCCAAGCATGCTGCTCCTGTTCTCCTGTTCTCAGATGTCAGAAAGAAGGCCGAAACACTTGATAAGTAAGGATATTTCTTGATCAATCATTGATTTGCATTAATAATGAGTTGGGAACTCCATCTGGAGCTTCTTTAAATGTGAACTTCAGTGTGTGTTACGAATTGTTATTCTTCATTATATTGAAGGTAAACTAACACTTTTCGAAATGCTGTTTTTGGGGCAACAGATTCTGCAGGCCGATAATGACAAAGCCAAAGCCTGCTAAGCAAACCACAGCGGAAACTCCAGGAACTCCTCAACCACAGGCGGCAGGGTCGCCACCATCGCATCAGAGCCCAACAAGAAATGGAGATGATGCAGAAGCACCAACTGTTGCAGAACCAATGGAAACAGAAAAGTCTGAATGAAATAAGCTGAATGAATATTAGTCACAACACATTGAGACTCTTGTATTACACAGATTTGCTGTGGCAGTGGCTCTTTGGCCTTTATGCTGCATTATTCCGCGGAAAGATTTTGTGAATGTTCTAGCTTATTTAAATTGTGTCAAGGTTAACTTCATTGCTGATTGCTGATTGCTGATTGCTGAATAGTTGTAATGTGGTAAAAATGTTACCTAGAAGATTGGTGACTATGGGATTAGTGGTTCCCAAAAGAGGCAGAAGCAGGCACTGTGCGGATAAAATAGGCACTACTGACTGCTGATGTGCAGTAAACCATGCTGACAGCAGAAAATAAAAGTAGGATATCAAATTTTGCTAATGTCTAACCGGCGAAGTTACACTGCAAAGAATCAGTAGTGTTAAAACTTCATAGTAATCTGCTCTTTCTGCGATTTTTGTAGACGTATAGTGGCAGATTACATTAATATGGGATAGTTTAGGTAGGTTTTGTGTTTTCTTGGTTCTATCTATTTCATTAGTTAAGGGTCAGTTTTATATTTTAGGTAAAGTGTGTCTCTCCTTGGTTCGCACATTTTTGAATCGAACTGACTCTCCTTATTACTCGTCCGTGTTGTATACTTTGATGTATACATTGATTCCCTGTTTGGGAAATTGTAATAAAAAAAAAAAGTCTATTTTTAGTTTCTCAATATTTCATGTCATCATATTTCCTTCCACATAATAATTCAAACATTCATTCAGTTTTACCTTCAACAATAATTTTATTTAATACTTAAAATTCAAAACTCTATCCCACCACACTTAATATTTTTTGATAACCAATTATTTCGGGTATACCTTTATAATACAAGGTAACATATCATCTAGTACATATATTTTCGATCAAAGCACACGTACAAATAATTTCAATCAAAGCGCAAATCATATGCAACATCATTACCAATCAATTGTAAGCATACTTCGACAGTTTGCGCGCTCAAAATACCCGACTGTGGGAGGTGCAAAACAAAGAGTTTTGTTACATTGCATAATACAAAATGGTTATGAAGACAATACCCACAAATTGTTGTTATGGGATTTTTCTTTTTCTTACATGGCCATGTTTGCTTCCATCATTAGATTGATTAAATGTAGAGAGAATTCACATTAAGTGATATATATTATTTGTTTCTTGTTCTAGAAAGACCCTTCTTGTTCTCCCCATCATTCAAAATTCTGAGTTTGTATACCATTGATTCAATCAGTGAAAATGCAATAAGAAGATTCCAACCTGTTGAAAAAACTGCATTCTAGTTCCATTTATGAGAAAACTCTTAGGCAGTCTTAGGAACACGACACACTCGATGAATTCTAATCATTGTGAATCGTCCCTTTGCTCCATTGATACTCTCATTTATCCTCCCAGTGTGGACATTAATTAAGGAGAACCCATGATGCGCACTGTTCATAAGCTTGAACGACAATGTTGTGTGGGAGAAGCTCCAGTGGTCCTTTCCCACATAATGTGTCCTCCTCCTCCTCCCCTTTACATAACATGTATAATAGTCAGGCAGGCTAAGTTGGTTGATTATCCTTTGGCCTTTGACCATAACATTCATTCCGTCATACACAGATACAATCGGATATAAATAAATAAAGGGAGAAGGATTTACATTAACAGCTGAGATAAAATTTGAATTATTATTATTATTAAATAAAAGGTATTTTTCAAACAGTGTTTGAGATTTATTATATTAACAATTCGGTTCCTATGTTTTGAATATTAGCAATTTTGATCTACCGTATTTAGACAGGTATCGAAATTGCTAATATTTTGTGTAGACAGATATCGAAATTGCTAATATCCCACACATAGAAATCATGATCGTTAATACGTCAAATCTCAAGTATCCCTAAGAAAAATTACACCTAAATAAAATCAATTTTACTTGGGTAGTATTAATATGGTGAAATTCGCCTAAAAATAGAGATAATTTTCTATTCCTAGTGATGATGAATTTGATAATTCCTACTACATAGTTGGGATTGAATTGTCCGTCTCCACATACGAATGAAAACCTAACCTAACAATCCACATCGCTTATCCTTCTCCGAAACTCGTCTCGTAGGGTTTTCTTTCAACCCATCCTTCCCAATCCTTCCCAATCCGAGATCTGTTGACTCGTCAGTTTCTCTCGCCCATTCGGAATCACCACATCGTACCGATTGAAATTTCAACTTGTCGGTAGTTGTAGTAATAATGGCGTCCGCGACTGCTCATGTAGATGAGGATTATGAGAGTGATCCTGACGAGGCCAGCCTGTCGCTCGCTATGAGGAGGAGAGTTGCTAGTGATGATGAAGAGGGAGAAGATGATGATAATGATGAAGTTAGGGCTTCTGATGATGATGACGACCGGGAAGGGGTTCCTGAAGATTATGATGATGAGGAGGATGAGGAGACTGATGAGGAAGACGATGTTGAAATTGAGAATGAAATGGGTAGGGAGTTGTTGGAGGGAGAAGTTGGTGATCGGATGGAGGCTGTTGAGAATCAAGTGGAGGAAGGTGATCAGCAGAAGAAGGAAAAGGAGCCTTTTGCTGTGCCAACTGCTGGTGCTTTTTATATGCACGATGATCGGTTTAGGGACAATGCAGCTGGTGGACAAAGGTATCCCACACTTTTAATTAATATCTGTGTTTTTGCTTCTCTGCACCACAGACCCCTTTGAAGTTACATACATTGTCAATGTCTTTTGATGTATCTATTTTCAGTCACTGATGTGTACCAAGATTCACCAATTCTGTTATCTGTTGATTTCTTTGTGCTAGTCCTCATCTTTTACTGAAACTTTGATTCTGTAATTCAGTGTATATTTTGAATTATAATCAGAGCTGAATTATTTTTATATGTGTGTACTTTTAAAAAAAAAATATTGTTGTTTGTAGGCGTACCCTAGGCGCACGGAAGATATGGGAGTCCAGAGATGAAAGAAGGTGGGGTCATGACAAGTTTCAAGAGCTGACATCTCAGGATAGAAACCATAGTGAGGTATTGCTTAACTAACCCTGCATCGATGGGTATCTGAATCATTATAGTCTTCTCATTTCATAAAAATATATGGCAGCCTCGAAGGAACTCCAAAGAGCACCACCGAGGTCGCGGTAGAAATAGAGGAGCAGGCCGTGGGTATGCAAGAGGAAACAGATCAAAGATGCCTGAAGATAATGATGGTCAAGTTCCGGTTCGTAAAATTGTTAGAGGAAGGGGTCCCCGACGATATGACCCTGTGTATAAGCGCAGAAGTGAGGTGCCTCAAACTCAAAACAAGCAGTGAGTTTCACAACTGAAGGCAGCAGATCTTTTTAAAATTGAATTGTGCATACAGTTTTTGATATTGACAATATATGCTTTGTAGACCTGGGAAGAATTTGGAAAAAACTGCACGTTCCTATTCTGACAAAGGATTGCCATCTTCGTCATCTGTAGCCTATGAGCCAGTGCCTGCTAAGAAAAATACAGTTGCATCTAATTTAAGTTCGGCTTCACCCCCATTTTATCCGTCTGGAGCTTCCAGCAAGGACTTGAATGTAGCACCAAAAATGGATACACAGTCTGATCAGCCATCTTCAATGTTTAGAAGGAAGGGTGTGATTGATTCCTTGGGATTGAGCAACCTGCATCTCAAAGATACGATCAGGAAGCCTTCAGGAAGTTCAAATGTTCACCCTTCTGGATCTACCTCTACCTTGAAAGGTGCTCAAGTCAGGACTGCTGGAAGGGGTCAGGGGTATACTGGACAGAAGTCTTCCCCATCAGCTTCACATAATGACCATGTCCGCAAGGTATCGGGGGTGCAAGTGCAACTGAATCCCCTACAGCAGGGATCTATTATTAACAACCAAACGCATCCATATGCACAAGGTTACCCGCAGCCAGTGTCAAAGCACTCCGGTAATGGATCCCAAACTCCATCATTATCTCCGTCAGGTTATGGTTTGGAGAATGCAGAGGAGTCTCAGTCTGAATCTGGTAAAGCCAAAACTGCTATTGTTCCAAACACATCAAGTGCTGTTCAAGGCGGTGCTTTAGGCCCTTTTATGTACAATGGAGGGCAGATTATGGGAGCCACTGGTAACATGGGCGATGCACATAGTGATCAAAATTTCCCTGCATTTTTGCCAGGTTTTTATCATTCATCCTACTTTTAAGTGACAAGCTGCCAACTTCTATAAAAAATTTATTATGATACCCAAATTACAGTAGAGGGCTGAACTGGATGCTGGATTCATTATAGTTATCATTATTAATACTGTACATGTGTTAGAGGGTTTATTTTCTCGAAGCTTTTGTTGGACACCTTTTATATAGAGTCTTATATGCCTATACTGTTGATGTGTCTTTAGTAATGCAATTTGGAGCTCAGCATCCTGGTGGTATTGGAGTTCCTGCAGTTGGGATGGCGTTCCCGGGGTATGTTCAGCCACAACATGGACAAGGAAGTTCTGAAATGACATGGTATGTGTGCAGTCTGTCTAGCTAATGAGACTATTTAATGATGTCTCGTCTTTTTATTCTTGTACAAGTGTCTTTCAGTTTTGAAGGTCCAAATAGCTGTTAGTTAGCATAGGTTTTGTTTCTTGACTGATTGCAGTCACTATTTTTGTATAGCTAGTAGCTACTGTTGCTTCCATCTAATCATTTATCTTGGAAACATCAGGAAATCACGGAAACAGCTGAATCATCCATTCTTAAGGTTTAAGTTATTTAGAATTGTGGGGTGGGATTGCAAACATAAATGTGTGAGCTTCAATGTGATTGCGTGAATCTTTACAAGGATGGGTTTTAGAAAGAATTCGTAGTTTATAATTTGTGATTGCTGTTTTGTAAATTTCTATGGCACGCCGCTCGATAGCAGTATTGTCATTGTTGGTAAAACTACCGAAATTGTGACTATATGTCATTTCAAATTCTAATACAAAATTCATGGGATGTTGTTGACTTGATTCTTCTTTGTGTATGGGTGTAGGCTACCTGTTTTAGCGGGTGGTGCTGGAGCTTTAGGCGCCACCTATTGCCCGCCATACATGTTGGATGGTTCTTCCTACAACCCTCAACTTACTGGTCCACCCTTTGTTGCTAGTTCCTCCAAGTTAGTAAAACTCCTTCCATATTCTTTTGTGATGAAATGCTTCAACACAGTTCGCTCTTCTGATGCTTTCTAGAATTTGCATTCAGTTCATGTATTTATGTTTGAATTTCACAGCAAGGAGACTAATACAAACAAAGCGCTCAACGAATGGAACCCGTCACAGAAACTTGGTAACATCTGATGTTTCACCAATGTCATAACCTTCTTCCAATTAATAATGAAGCAGTGCTTGTGTTTATTCTTCTTTTATTCTTTTTTGTATAGAGCATGCCGGAGAGGAGTTTGATCAGCGTCAGAACAAGCCGCGCAGGTATCTTATTCCTCCTGGCCGTTGATATATGAGATACTTGATTACTGATTGATGCAGTTTACTTAGTCAAACCCCCTTCGTGTGCTACATGTTCATCAGATACTCTGAGATGAAATTTGGTCAGTGAAATCTGTAGACTCGAGGAGTGCAAGTGAATAATATTTGTAAGAGGTAAGTGGTTACTTTTTTGCTCGAATCCCTTTGTACCAAATACCTTGGGTAGCGGTCTCAGTGCTAATGTTTATAAGTGTATACCGGTTTATGTATCAGGTCCTTTGTACCAAATCGTATGGGATCTTTGTTCCAGATCACTTTGGGCTTTAATGTCATTCCTGGGTATGGTAGGTTTAAATCTTGGTTGGTCCCTGATACTTGGCTATTGAATTTATTTTCTACTTAGCCCTTTCTTTTCTTTTCTGGCTTTTGCAGTTACATATAACTAAAAGCCTTGTCGTGCTGTGGTAAAATTTGAGAACATTGCAGCTTGACTGGTCATAGCATTTTCTTATTGAACTTTGCAATAGGCTCCTTCACCGGTGTTCTCATCTCTCTGGTCAATGCAAAAGACAGGACTCTCACGTTTGACTTTACTACGTCATGCAGGTTTCAATTTCTGTGAAGTTAGCAGTAGTTTCTTCTTATTCTCGAGGTCTCCTCTCCAGACGAGGGGAAAACAACAACAAGCAAAGAGAGGGTGGGAAATTAGTTTTGTTCATCAAGTGTGAGGCAAGTATACCTTTACAAGGTTTCCGACACATTTTTAAACCCTCACGGAGTACAACGATGGGTCTGCTGGGTCTCTGTTTATAAGGTTTTCCAACTCTGTTTTACCTTTTTCAATGTCCAGAGCCAGACTAATGAATTCCGAGTTGTCATGATACTACACTAAATATGGAATCGCATGTGTTTTTAATCGAGCCATTCATCGTTTTGGATATAAATACTTGTTCGTTGAATGCAAGTTACAAACTAAGAAAGCATCCGGCATGAATGTTGCCGGAATATTTATCAGGCAAGGCCAACTGGCTCCACTGCAGGCTCTTCAAGTTTAGAGCATACCCAATGCTTGCGACCCCCCGATTGGACACCCCAGTCACAACCACCTTTTGGTCCTCCCAAGCTGCGGCGTATGCCAGGTCACCAATCCCACTTAGCATTTGCACCACGTTTTTCCACTTCCCCTCTCCATAGTGTACCGCCACATGTCTTCCTCGACACGTGTACAAATTTGACTCGTTACTGGTGCAAGCTGTGGCCCGTGGGGACATCTATGAAGTCGGCATTCACCAACTCCTCCCATTGCTTTGTTTTCAGATCCGGTGCCTCGGCGCTCTTGAGAAATCTGATAGCTGTACCCACCAATGAAGGGGAACTTTCCACGGTGTATGACAGCGTGGCACTCGTCAGGGAGACTCTCCCAATCATCCTTGGCCACTTCATACGCAAGCACTGACCTCAGTGCATTCTTACCCTCGTCGGGGCCGCCAGCCACACCATCAGCGGCTGTGCATGCAAAGAACGATCCGCTCCTCCACTTGGCTGTGATGAAGCTGTAAACCATAAACGGATCGAGAGACCATGAATGTCTTGGGATCCCATCCGCCCATCACCACCAGCCCATCCGGACAACCGGGAGGCAGGGGCAGCTCGCTCCAGCTGCCCAATAGGGTGACCCTGTACCTGTAGAAATTAGACTGATCATTAGTCATACCACCACCGTTTTGGCTGGGGAGACGATCAGATCGGGCCATGACCACCATCCACCTGTCATTTCTCCTATGGCGGTGAAACTGAGGCGAAGCGATTTGGTTGTTCCAGGAATGGGATACAGAAGAGATGGATGAGCAATCGGAATACTTATACTTGATACTTGCAGCACTAATTTTCCACCTATATACATAACATAGAATTTACATTATTGGGAAAAATACTGTGTAATAGCAAAGTGTGGGTTCACTTGAGAATGTTGAAATTCAAATTCTATAGAAGAGTTCTTCCACAATTGGTAGGGAGCCAGGATGGATAGATGTCTATAACAACACGAGGAAGATTGATGAAGAGCCTAAATTTTTTTAGGCTCCGTTTGGTTGCAAAAAAAAAATGAGGAAAAAAAAATTTAAAGAAAAATGATTTTTCCACGAAAAAGTTGTAAGGAAAATTTGATCTCATCTTGTCAAAAAAAAATTTTCATTTTTTTCCTTACAACCAAACACACATTTCATTTTCACTCAATTTTTTTTTTTAATTTTTTCTTTCCTCTCCTTTTTCCCCGCAAACAAACGAAACCTTAAAGAAAAAAACGAGAATACGTGGCAGGGGGCTCAAACCCCTTAACCTCAAGAATCCAAGTCAAACAGCTTAGTTCTATTAGCAATTTAATACCCTCTTCCGAGGACGCTTTTCTTTTCAGATGTGTAATTTATCTGAGAAGAGTTTATTTAAGATGCCAGCTTGAACATTGTGTGTTAATTGGAGATGTAGTGAACAGATGAATATGATATGACCATCATCGATTAGGTAATTCAGCATCATTTGTGCAGAATTTACAACCAAGAAAAAAAGACACCACACACCATATCACAATAAGCCCATGTTCAGACTGAGCTGTCTAAATATCGACATTCCATGATTCTTCTTTACGAGG
>JAWWMW010000304.1:69593-81521 GCA_035048345.1 Echeveria elegans | reverse complement strand
CGCTCAGACTCATGTGAGATATAAAGCTGTAACTGTTTGGCTGATCACCTAAACGCCAATACTGAATACTGGATATTGTGTTTGACTGACACATGTTACATGCACAAGTATGTATACAGATACAGCCAACTTATTAATATTGAAATATATTGTTTAAAAGATTTGGAAATTTGTTTTGTTTGCAGATCATGTAATGAATCACCCGTTCTTTCTTTAGATATCAT
This sequence comes from Echeveria elegans, assembly GCA_035048345.1. Classification (NCBI taxonomy): domain Eukaryota; kingdom Viridiplantae; phylum Streptophyta; class Magnoliopsida; order Saxifragales; family Crassulaceae; genus Echeveria; species Echeveria elegans. Next base: position 81,297 of record JAWWMW010000304.1, on the reverse strand, counting down.
TTCGCTTATGTGTTTATGTCGGCAATGACTAATATCCAAGTGAAAATCATTAATAACATGGTAAAATGTAAGTGACAGAGAGTCTCTTTCTGAATCCAGTTGAAGATATATCTACTTTTCATGTTTCAGTGGAGCAACATAAGAAATGATTTTGTGTTGTACAACCCTGAGCTGGACTCATTTTGTAACTTTCTTCAATTGTATGTCTGCAAATTGTGAACAAAGAGAAAATTGAAGGTTGCTGATTGCTGCATTTCGGAGTACACAAAGAAAGCAGAATACAGTGTCTAGCTTCCACAACTTTGTATCGTAGTGGATCTTGCTAGGGGTGAAGCTCTTTACCTGTCATTCTCCAGAGGTAGAATTTACGCGCTACTGAATACTGCCCTTCCGAAAATGCCCAATTGTATGTCCGTTGAATAGCATGGTCAGCCCAAGCGCGTATCTGCATTAATGTAAGTTGTTAGTGTAGTTTGATTTGCTGATTCTTGGTTTTTTTTGTTGAAAAAATCATATTGTTCTTGAATTTAATATTTGAAGATTTTTACCCAGCAAGCAGGAGGCCAAGAGCTGAAACCAGTAGTACGTACTGATACAGCTTGTACTTGGACTTCTTGTACTTCATGTCATACCCTGTTGGTATGTACTTTTTGCTTATGTATCCATATTGCGGACGCATAAGAAGTATGAAGCCCAGTAAAAATCCAGCAATAAACCCTCCAATGTGCGCAGAGCCATCAACTTTAGGAATGAAGGTCAGGGCTAAATTCAGCACAATTACAATGATGAGAGTGAAAAGCGAAGCACACTGCACACGCCAGATTCAGAAAATCAAAAGAGTAACTTCTTCATTTTTAAAGGTAGCACTGACAGCTATGCATCTTTAGTTACCCAAATTGGGGAAACAGTCTGAATGGTTAAACTGACCTTGTATGCGTATATAGTCCAATTGGTCAGCAATTCTGAGAGCATGGCTCCAAGGAGGCCAAATAAGGCACCAGATGCACCAACTGATACTAAATTGCCAGATACAGCAACTGGCACTGCTGGATTTGCGTAGAGGGAAGACGCCAGGCTTCCTCCAAAACCAGATAGCACATACAAGGGCCCCAGTCTGACTGCAAAAAGAAATGTAAGAAAACTGGGACAAACTTTGCCCATCATGATGATTATTGAGCTCTTCTGGTAAATGTTGTCTTACAGAAGCCAAATTCTTGTTCCATGCGGATACCGATGAAAATAAGACTCAGCATGTTCACAACCAAGTGGATGACTCCAGCGTGAAGCCACATGCAGGAAAACAGCCTCCATGGTTCTCCGTTGATGACCAATGTCCGCTGTAGGGCTCCCAGTTTAATCATTCTGATAAAACAAAATCTTCAGCATAAAAAAATATTTTGGGACAAGTTTGTGGACGCCATCCAAAATGAAGAAGGGAATGATTCACTTACGTAGTGGTAGAGGGGCCAAGAAGAGGGTTCTCGTCGAAAGGCTGGAATGAATATCTTCCCAAGTAGTCATAGAAAAGGCATTCGTTCGGCATGACTCTCTTGGCAGGGCAATCATTTTCATACATGGAGTAGACAAACATGGTAACATTGACAGCGAATATTAAGGGAGTTAGCCAGGGAAACCATGAGTTGGGAACCTGAGGCGGGGGAGGGAGTGGAGGTGATGAACGGTAGGTTTGGGGCAAGGACTCATTATCCAGGGATGATCTCTTCCCCATGCCCCCTGAGGAGGATCTGGAAAATATGAAAGAGATATGTAGAACAAGAAATTTGACAAGGATGATGTGGTGGGGTGGTGGCAAGATGAGCTGCATTTAGGACACATTTTTGTTTGTTTTGTTTCTGAAATTGTGTTCAGTTATTTTCGGAGAATGAGTGGATGAAGGCATTATGTTTTGTGTATAAGTATAACAATAATAACAGTAGGCCTGTTGCCTGTTGGGTTGGGTTTGACATGGTTTGATTCATTTCAAGTTTTCAACAAAAAGAAAAAAGAGGGAAAAAAGACGGTTAAGTTCGGTAACTCACAGTAAGTCCGGAGAATTCCTTTTTTTTAGATTTACAGCAGAAAAAACACAGTAAAATACGAATTTTTTATACAAAGAAATCACCCCCAAGCCGTTTTTGTTGCGAATCACCATAAAACTACCTCGTTATGTAACGATCATGCACATGCAGAGAGGTACATGCCCATTCTAACCCATCTCGCGTCAACTGACAAAAAAAATGTTCGTCCGATAGGAATGGTGAACCATTGATTGAGATGAAGTGATTTCTAACCTCGTTACCAGTCATGATTCCTCATGGTCATAGGCACCATATCTTCCTCACAATTATTGGGTGATTTTTATGCTTCTGCCAAGATGAGGTCTTTTCTTCTGCACATCTTTGGCAATTAAGTTGGTTTGTGCATAGTGTTGTTGCAGTATCGATTACTTTGTTGTTTTGATGACAAAGATTTTTAGTGAATGCGTCCGCTGAAATGTCGAGCTGAGAAATCTTGTTCATAATGTCAAAATCTTGGTGGAATTGCCGACTGAATAACTCTCGTGTTTTAGATTATGATGAATATTAGATATTAGCAGGATAGAATAAAATATTCGTGTACAATATGTATCTACGCATAAAAACATCTATATTATATCACATTTTTTCAATTAGCTGCACGTATAACAAATTGTTGCATAAAATCACCTTTGTAACATTAGGATTTTCAATTAACCACCTCAAAATTATCCAAAACGTCAAAATATGTGCCACAATTAGATATGGTGAACATCATTATAAATTTTACAAGCTCAATGTTGTTAAAATTTTCATGAAAAGAGTAAAGTTCACGTAAAAAGGTGTAAATGATAAAAAAAATAAAAAAAAAATAAACCTACTCGTTGTAGATCAAGATATAAATAACAAAAGTATAAATCAGTAAAAAAATTAAACAAACTTTTGTAAGGATAAAATTTAAAGTAAAACACCCGCAATAATCCATCTCTGGTAATTACGTAAAAAAACCAAAATATGAAACTTTATCAGCTTCCAAATATGTTTTCCAATCTTAAATCGTTCAACTTGCTCGATTTGAAAACATTCATCGATTTCAAGGTTTAAAATATGACTGGAGAATAATTTGAGAATAACCATGAGTATAATATTAATTGCACGGAGTTTAATTAATGGTCTCATTTTTTTTTTTGATTAACATCATTGATAAGTGGCAATAAGAGTACAAGATACATACATCAAGTACATAATAAACAGATCGGAGCTCAGACCCAAGTCCTGCCCAAAGTCTTAGTCCACTGGTGCACTTGCCCTAATTATAAAAGATTATTAAAGAGCAAGAGTCTTAAAAGGTAAGGGTATTAAATGAACGAATATGAAAGGATATTTATGGAATGGACATAGGACGGGTAGAGGGTGGACAAAAGAAGAAGAACATTTTTGACACCTTTAATTGGAGCCTCTCCAACGCCACCCGCCAGTTAGGTAAAATTTTACAGGATCCCTTAACCAACCTTCATATCTACCGGTTCTCTCCTCCGTCTCTATTCTTCTATCACTGTTCAATGTTTTCTTTCTGAGATTTTTATCTGCGGGATTTAATTCAAGATTTAGGGGTTTTGATTTTGCGTGTCTTTTGAATTTTGAATCTAGGGTTTGGTTGGATGGGGTACACTTGCAAGGGTCGATGCTTTCGCTGCATGGTTTGAGGCTATCGAATTTTGATTTGGGGTTCTTTTCTGGAGGAGGGGGTTCTTTCCAAGGAGGGAGTGGAGAATAACGAGGTGTTAGTGGTGGATGAGTTGGCTGACAGTGATGAGGTTGAGATGATGAAGGTTGGGAACTAAGCGCAATTTGTTTGATCCATTTGATTATATGTCACTGTGAGATTCTGAATTTAAGCTCAATTTGGTTGAAGGAGAATGAGGAGGTGAAGAAGTTAGAGGAGGAGGTTATAGGGTTGAGGAGTGATAAGGAGAAGAGTTGGTTAAGAAAGTCGAGGAGGATGAGAAGGCGATGGGTGTTATTGCTGGTAGGTTTTTTTTTTTGCAGATTTGGTGGTAAGTTTTACATACCTGTCACTTTTTCACCATCTAAATTATACATACCTACTATACTAATATATTTTACTTAATCAATTTAGCTATCATCATTGGATCAAAACTTTTTTTAATGCAAATCCCTGTCCTGCCACATCAGCTAAGCTGTTATATATCAATTTTATCATCAAAGCTAGCAGTGGCGCTGGCATACGGATCATATTCTGGGTTCTATTCGTCTACCGGTCACTTTTCAAACCTTCAATCAAGGCCAACCCCAGTCTGGAACCTTCTTGCTGACCCACACCCCATTAGGAAGGCCTCCTTATCTCGTTTGTTTTCAAGTCCTCAGTGTCCCAAACAGATATTTCGCACCATCATATTCACCTCTGAATTTAAAACTATCATCCACACACTCAAAAGTCAGAACACCTAAATTCAATCTAAGACCTCACAGTACTTTTTATCAAGACAACAAGAAGAAGAAAAATATTCTAACACCATACTTTTTCAACCTTGCTTGCTAAACTTAAGTACGGCTCTTATGTTACCTGTTAGTTTCTTCAGCTAACATCCAGCGGCCGAATTTGAATAAAAAACGTAGAGAGTTAGAGACACATGACTATCATACCAATTCGGGGAAAACACGGGGCATAGCGTTGCAAACACAAGTATGTAATCCGTAGTGTAGTGTAACAACCAAGAATCCAATTCAATGAATCAATCATCAGTCACGGGGTGGACGGTGCCACTGTTGTTATATTTATTTTCAGCTCCATCATCCAATTCATCCCCATTGATCTGATCAAGCACGAGCACCAATCCCATGGCAAAGGCAGCGTCAAATCCAGGTTTCAAGCAAAGAGAAAACACATCCTTCCCTAACACCACATTCGCGGAAGCATCAACTTTCCTCTTGATCTCCGCCATTGGTTCCCTAGCGGAATTGTAAATTGTGCAACACCTGCTACCAAAACATCCTTCAATCTGATACTCCTCACCACCCTCCGTGTACATCTCTACCGTCATTCCTGACCGTCCGATGATTGACGAACGCCTCACGCTGAAAAACGGTTTTTGGCCCTCCGTCTTCTCCCCTATGAATCCCTCCCAACGTTGATGCAGACTCGGCCACTGATTTTCAATCAACAACGAGTTCGAGTTCAAAGTTTAACGCAGCAAGTGAAAGTTCTTCAATGGAACGAAAGATTGGGGGGTAGTGGTAAATACATACCTTGCGGCGGACGGTGAGGAGGCAGCGGCCGGAGGTGTCCATGAGGACGATCTCGCCGGTGTGGCGGTCGTCAGGGCCGTAGGAATCGACTCGGAAGACTAACTGACCATTGGAGTCATATGCGCTGAAGCCATCACCGGCGAAGAAGAGGGAGGTTTTACGGACGGTGAGCTGCGACTCTTGGGCAGTGGCAGTGGCGGTGGCGTAGGGGTAGGGTTGTTCCTGATGGAGCGACGGCGTTTTGATGTCGGATGCAACGGAAACGGTGGCGGCAGTTTCCATGTGAAATCTGAAATGGAAGAGGAAGAAGAAGAATGAGGAAAGATTGGAGGATTAAATTAGCAAAAGGATGTTTAGCGCTTTAAGTGCGAGTGAAGGAATCGGGCACGAGGGGACATGAATTCAAGTGAGTCGACTCGGACTCGGCAAAACCAAATGGCAAAGGGGTTTTTGCAATTATTCATTTCGTCCTTTGCGTTTTACGGGGGTTTGTTAATGCTTGTTGGGATCCAGCGTATCAAATGTGCTTTTGCTTTCATTCTCTCTCTTCTTCTTTTTTTCCCTTTCAGTTTTTCTATACATTGAGAAATGTTACATGGAAAATGACACCCTTTTATTTTATTCTGACTAAATATGAGGATACACTACAACATGTGCATATTTATATATATAAAAAAATTAATAATTTAATCTATATGCTATATATAAATTTTATAGTAAGATAATAACATAATAACATATCAATTGAATATTTATATATATATTTATTATATATATAATATACTATATGTATATACATATTTATATGATATTAGAAAGTCAGATAAGGTAGTTTTCCATTATCTGACAATTAATTCTAGCAGCGTTATTAGGATACATTCCTTCCTTATCATGAGCAATCAAATTCATGCAATACCAAATCATTCGTACACCATAGCAAATTTCTGTTAACTATATTGTAGGAAAACTGTTGAAACAAAACCACAGCCAGTCCCCCATATCCTTGAATTTGTAAGGAATAACACAATAATTTAGATTTAATGCATTCCAAAATGCCTTCGCCCACCAGCATTCAAGGAAGACATGAACATAAGTCTCTTCAGGGTAATCACAGAAAAAGCAATTCAGTCTTGTCCCACAACCTCTTCTTACCAGATTAACAGCAACAGGAATAAAATTATAATTCAAGCGCCATAAGAAAATTTTAACCTTGTTCTGTGCCTTAATCCTCCATAAGCTTTTCCAGAAAGTATTCATTTTGAACCATCAGAGCTTTCACCTTTCAAATTTGTACTAACTGACATTTGTTCCTGCTGAAACTTTAAACAAGCTGACCGAACTGAAAACTGACCTGATGGATCACCAAGCCATACTGGATTAGCATTTTCAAAAATATCTATCCATTGATAACTTTTATTATTTGAAACTATATAATGGATGAAAAAAAATTAGAATTAATTTGTTCTAGTTCTAAAAACAAAAACCTGAAATTTAAAACCTGGTTTAAGGTAGCTTTCCATTCTCTGACGATTAATTCTAACAGCATTAATAGGAGACATTCCTCCCTTATCATGAGCAATCAAATTCCTGCAGTACCAAATCATTCGCACACCATAGCAAATTTCTGTTAACTGTATTGCAGGAAAATTGTTGAAACAAAACCACAGTCAGTCCCCCATATTCTTGAATTTGTAAGGAATAATACAACAGTTTAGATTTAATACATTCCAAAATGCCTTCGCCCACCAACATTCAATGAAGACATGAACATCAGTCTCTTCAGGGTAATCACAGATAAAGCAATTCAGTCTTGTCCCACAACCTCTTCTTACCAGATTAACAGCAACAGGAATAAAATTATAATTCAAGCACCATAAGAAAATTTTAACCTTGTTCTGTGCTTTAATCCTCCGTAAGCTTTTCCAGAAAGTATTCATTTTGGAACCATCAGAGCTTTCACCTTTGAAATTTGTACTAACTGACATTTGTTCCTGCTGAAACTTTAAACAAGCTGACTGAACTGAAAACTGACCTGATGGATCATCAAGCCATACTGGATTAGCATTTTCAGAAATATCTATCCATTGATAACTTTTATTATTTGAAACTATATAATGGATGAAAAAAATAGAATTAATTTGTTCTAGTTCTAAAAACAAAAACCTGAATATTAGACTTGCCTAATATATCTTGAATAGTAGCATTGTGATTTCATTACTCATTTATTTCATAAAGATCACAAATTTAGAAGCATTGCATAATCTTGACTTGTGTCCTTATACCTTCGAAAAAAACAAAACATTTTAAAACATGAACAATACAGGGTAATTCAAGGACTTTATATTCACGAACTAGTGGCTGTCCCGACGGAAATGCGGGGAACGGATGCTTGTGGTCTGAGCCCGTGAGATATGTGTAAATTTAAACTTAAAAAATTAAAGGTATGAGCAAAATCAAAAACATTTATTTGACTATACGGTTATGATCCTATTATGAATTTTTAATTTTAAAATTTTAGTTTTAAATGAGTAAATTTTTTGTTAATTTTAATGCTTAATTTTTAAATTTAAAATGATTTTGAAATGTTTATTTTTAAAAATTTTAAAATTTTAAAAGGGTATTTGTTTTCGTATTTTGTCTTATTTCTATTTTGTCCTATTCTATAATTGATTTACCAACGAAAATATATGTGTGTTGTGGACACTACTCTATTATTAGTGTAGATAAGCTGCATTATTACGACAATTAAAAATTTATGTTTGTCCTTATAATTTGAAGAAAAGCACAATAACTTGAAAAATAAGTATTACATTGCAATTCAATAACTAACATGTTTAAATTCATGAATTGTAAGTTGTATTTCAAGGACAAAAATAATAATACTAAAAGTTATCTAAGAAACATAGGGTGCAGTTCAAAAGTACTACCATGTTTGAATTCATGAATTATAAGTTGTATTTCGTGGACAATTAAAAAACATATGTTTTTCAGCAAGTACTTAACATATTTCAAACTCATGATACATATGCAACAAAATTTAATTTCAGAAAAATAATTGATACGCTTAGACAAATCATGCTTTTGTAAAAAATTATTAGATACGCTCATGAAAATATCTTGAAAAACATTTATGTCAATCAATAATAAATTATTTTATCAATGAGGTAGTGGTACATTGGTTGAGGAGTCACATATGGGTCCTCAGGGTTAGCGGTTCGAGCCCTGACTCAATTCCTCGCACATTGTATTGATGCTTTTTGTATTTCTCTTTCATGAAGGTTTTTTATTATCTCATCAATTGAGGATTGTTTGCTTAGTTTGTTGTATCCATTATGTTGCTTCTACAAAGCTTTGCTATGCTAGTCATAGGGGTTAAGTGAGCATCGTTTCGCATATTCCATGAAGGGATGATTTATTAAGAGGGGCGGCTTCTGCGCATGAAGATTAAGATATGTCAAAGAACATTTGAGTGGATTAGTCGTATGTGACTTGTGCTTCAATTGGTTTGAAATGTATTAGATTATATATATAGTTGTGTCATATGAGGCGATGGTGCAATGATGAGATATCCGTGTCTGTTTTGAAAAACTCAGTATCTCTATTGTTATTAGGGTTGCACATCCGGGTGACCCGAATCGGGACCGGGACCGGATTATCCGAGTCCGGGTGGACCAGAACCCTGATTTATAAGGAGTAGACGACTCGGGGACCAGACCGGACCCGGATATTTCAGTCCGGGCCGGTCCAGGTCTGGGTTTGGACCGAAAACCCAGGTTTTTCTTTATTTTTTTTGTTTTTTCTGGTTTGGACCGGACCCGGACCGGGACCGAAAATTTCTGATTCGGTCCGGTCCGGATTTCTGGTCCGGTCCAAATTTGTGCAACCCTAGTTGTTATTTAGTTCATTTTTCCGGAGTTTATATTTCCGAGGAGATGGGGCGATGGTGCGGCATGAGATGTGATGTCGTGAGGGGTGGGTTATGTGGATTGGATCGGTGTGGATTTCGAGATAGGATGTGTTTTTGACGTTGATTTTGATTTTGGATTTGATCAGTTAGGGTTTGGATATCGGGCGGTTTGAATATTGGGATCGTTCGATTTGTTCAGTTAGGGTTTAAGTATTGAACTCATTTTCGCATGTGATGGAATCTCGTGCAGTGGTCTTATTAATGACGTGTTGGGAAATTCGAGTTAGGCTTTGAAGCTCTCTTTTTTGTTTTGTCCAAGGTTTGACGTGAATATGATGAGTTTTAATGCTTTGCGGGATCATATTTCTGGCCATTTGAGGAGGTCGCGAAGTGAGTGCTTGTTTGGAAGGGGCCGGTGGAAGTTAATTCAGAATTGCTTATTTGTACATCGTCTTTGAGCCCTGCTTATTTATTTCAGCATTTTGACCATTCAAAATTAAGGAGATTGGCTGAATTTTATCCGGATGATTTTGATTTTGGAGATCAAGGAGCATCAACTTCGTGTGTATATTGACAATGTTCGGGAAGATGTGAGGTTTTCAAAGTTCAAAAATCTTGGTGCTCTTGCGAAAGTGAAGGTGAATACAGGAAAACATCAAACATATCATTTGGTGTTTTGACTCTTAAAGCTAATCTTGACATTACCCGTCACAACTGCAACAGTTGAGAGGTGCTTCTCTTCCAAGAAAATTGTGAAGACAAATTTGCGTAATCGAATGGCAGATGCATTTTTATTTGATTGTCTTTTGATTTATATTAAACAAGACTTGTTACATCTTGTGAGCAATAAAGATGTGATAGAACGCTTTATGAAAATTAAAATACATAGGGAAAAATTATATTATAAAATTATACATTTTATAAAAAATTACGTTGAATATTGACCCACTTATAAATCTTTATAAACACACCACTGATTATATTCCAAACTTTTATCGTTCATCAAATTTCCATGATCGGAAGGTTTTTTGTATTAAAAACGCGACTTTGCGGCTGTGACCTAATTCTCATTTTGCCACTCTGCTGGGGTTTTGTTTGTGGACTTTCACATGGTTGGATGACTTTTTAACGTGCATGACTTTTACGTACTTTGAATGAGAAAAGTCAAATGTATATTTCCAACCAACAGCAGTGGTCAGTGGATTGATTGAATTGCTATGCACCGCCACACGACAATAATAATCAGACCTAAACTAGGCAAGAGGGTTAGTTGATTTGGGTGGTTAAACGACTAACAACCAGCAACCAAAAACCAAATCTCCCATCAACATTTCCATGACCATTATGTTTCTGCACCCGGCACCAACTTTTCTTCCCCAGTGTCAATTGCAACAACTTAATTTGCAAACATTTCTAGTACAAACAATATTGTTTTACCAAAGTTCCCGTTTACCTCACCTAGAAGCGCCTACTGCTGTTGCTATAATAATAATGTCCCTCGAGTTACTTCAGATTCTAGTGGCTCCATGACAACAACTCCGCCATCCGACAATCCCCAGTGCAAACTGATTAGGTTCCAATGGATGAGGTGCCACAACCGTTGGGTATGGTTGTACCCTGAAAAGTTTTATGAATATCTTAAAGACCACTCTGTAATTTTAAGGATGATATAAAATCGATAAGTGAGAGTACAAGTAGGTAAGTTACGCTACCTGAAATTCCAAGGTACACAATTTGCTACATTTATCAAATACACTTTGGTATCCACCCAGTGGAGGTCAGAACCGTGACTGTCACATCATCTAAACTAGCATATATCAAGGGAGCTGTTAATCGCACCCCCGACGACAAAAAAATGAAGAGGAAATTACTGAATTATCCCAGGGTTAATATACTCTCCGGTCTTTTAAAGACCGGAGCGTAAAGTGTTGCATAGGCTCCGGTCTTTAAAGAACCGGAGTGTATTGTGGGCGAAATACGCTCCGGTTCTTAGAGACCGGAGCGTATTTTGTTTCTAATATTAGGGTTATCGCTTCTCGTTCTCTCATTCCCTTCATTGTTTTCTCACTTTCTGTTGCCGTCGCCGTCGCACTACTAACCCAGTTTAGACGCACGTTTGTTTTCGTTGCTTTCGGCCACTTTACAAGTTCGTTTCTTCGTCGACGTTGTTTCCCCTTAGTCCGATTCATCCCCGTGTATCGATTTCATCCGCACCGTGTTAGGTAAAATCGCATTTTTGGTTTTGTGTTGTAATTTCAATGTTCAATCCATACTTGTGTAACTGTATACTAGGTTTTGATAAATTGCACTTCAAATTTTGTAGAATGAGTAACAGCAGCGGCTCTACTGGCGGCGGTGATGAGTTTCATGTTGTTTCGTCCACCGCCGGCACAAAAAAAAAGAAGGGACCCGTACTTATGAATAATTTGATCAAGAAACACCAGTCGGAGGGTACAAAAATTACAGTATCCTTTGATAGCATGAGTCGTCCGGTTGGAAATGACGCCACAAT
>JAWWMW010000304.1:1539-24751 GCA_035048345.1 Echeveria elegans | reverse complement strand
ATATTGGTATGATTTTTATAAATTTATTTTTTAGTATTGATGGATTTAAATAACAAATTTGAAATGTATAATAAAGGGCAATTTAGTAATTTTTACCATATATTTTTTTCGTGGGGTGCGATTAACAGCTCCCTTAATTAACATCTGATTTCACGGTCCAGTCTGTCATCTTTATCGACTTTTGTTTGTGAGTTCACTCTCTCCCTTGGGCCAGTAAATTAAGCAAAGCATTCCTCCAACACCAGACTCAGGCCAGAATGAGTGTTGTTTTGCCCGGCATTCTCATCCTTGTACTGTCGGCTGCAGGCGGAGTCACAGCCACCGACCACATTGTAGGAGCCAACAAAGGCTGGAACCCTCTGGGCAGCCAACCACACCTTCTACGTCGGCGACTTCATCTGTTAAGCCTACCCCTTTATTCCTACACTTCATTTTCTTCAATTGTTTTGTTTCTCACAGATGTAAACTATCAGCTTTTTGGTACAAGAAGACGCAGTACAAGGTGTTTCAAGTGAACGAGAACTGCACCACCGAAGGTGCTACCGGCAACTGGACCAGCGACAAAGATTTCATAATGAGATCTATATAATGGGACGGAGAGAGTAGTTGGCTACAAAACATTTTGGCAAAAGATCAGTCATACTCGGATAGCTGCTGCCCCTACTCTCATTGCCTCCATATTATTATCACTTGCTGCTTTCATCTTGTCCCTACTCTCTCAAGTGCATGCCTTCATAATTAGCACAATTTTGTTGTTTCTATTCTTTTTCAAAATGATTATTTATTCTTTCTGAGATATACAATTGCGATAACGGAAGAAGACACATTTGCGACTTTTAGGTCTATTCCTATTATTACGATGCCCATGAGATGTTTTTTGCTCCGTTGAAAATCATTTTAAATTCAAAAAATCAGAAAATTTTAAAATAATTTTTTTATAGAAAAATCAGAAACATTAGAATAACAAACAAACAAAAAAGGTTTAAAATCATAGAAAATTAAGAAAAAGGTTTACAACCATAGATTTTTTAAATAATAATTCATAAAAAAATCATGCAAATTAAGAAATTTCTGAATATTTTAAATTTCTATTAATTTAAAAAATAATTTAGAATGTTCTTCTAATTTTTCTACAAATTTTAAAAAAATATAAGAATTTTGTCGTGGCTAACGGAGCACATACTAGTATTTATGCGTGAAGAAAAATATAAAAGTGTATCCTGATAAAACACTCAAAACATATGAGTGTAATTACCTCTTATCTTATAGTACATACAACATGAAACATGAAACAATAATTAGAGTTGATTCACTTGATTGTACAACAAGGCGCCCCCTGACCTGACCCCTCTCCAGCTTTTCTAGTGTGTTGAGCTCTGTGGTGGAGTTGTCGTCAAAGTTCGAACCATACCTGATCTGCAAATACATTGGCCAAGTCGGAGTTGTCAACAACACACTATACTGCCAGTTCTCCCCTACAAGCTACAACAGAATACAAAAAAAATATTGACGCTAGCACAATTCCATTACCATTAAAACCTTCAGGTTAGTTCAACCAGTACATAACTTCGTCCAGTTACTATTTTTCACAACAGAACGATAAACACCAACTTCAATATACATCCTCTAAATTCCACCCATCTTCTGTCTAATACATTGTTCCTAACAGCAAAATGAGCATACACGTCGTTTTAGCTATCCATTTCCTATAGAGCTTAAAATTAAAAATCAAGAAATTAAATGCTATACTTGCAACGTAATGATTCTAGGTCTTTTTAGAAACCTGCTGAATAATCTTTTACTTTTCTACTGTAGCTTAGATATTTGATGTAACTGGCTACCTGCTCAATAAATACTGTTGATGTATGAATTCCGTGAAATCTGCATCTGATTATAGAGAACATGGTCTCTCAACCAGTAGGTCGAGTCATTGTAGACAACCCGCGCCCAGCCGGCACTGAGCCAAGAGCATACTCTGACAAATCTACTTCAGAAGAGGCTGCAGAAAAGAAACACATTTCAGAAGCACCATTATATTCATAATAATTATTAAAGAATCTAGCATCTGATATGGAAACAATCATTTCAGTGTTGTACTTTTAAAAATATAATAGATATTCAAAACAAGGTAGCAGATGAATATGTGACAACATTGGAGAACAGATTATATTAATATTACCTGTGATTTCTTCAGCAGTTTGAGATCCAGCAATTCCAACAATTGAATACAGAGAATCATTATCTATTTTCAACTGTTCATATGCCATATATACATCATCAACCGTGGCAGTTTCATATAGTGAAGTAAGATCTTTAATGCAGGATATATCCTGAAAAATAACGATGGACAGAGAGTCAAGGTCAACCATAAAACCAACTGTGGATTATACAAATATATTTTCATCATCCTACACTTGCATCTGTTCGTGCTTTTACCTTTCTAGGGACGCTAGATGATTGCAAGTGTGCCAATAATCCAAGCCAATAAGCGTTTGATTTAATCTCAGCCTCATGTCTCATCAGCAACGTCCGCCTTGCCTGAGAAAGAACACAGTTGAAATTATACAGACATAAAGCAAGCTTCAAAATCTAATTAGGATACTGTACTCACAATATCAGAAACTACCGGAAATTTAAGAACATGGACAGGGCAATAATTATAAATGGCCATAGATCATCAATGCCAATTCACATCAAAACAGTTCAAGTTTGTCGAATTATGGTCAATAACTCACCCTATCTAATTCCCTTTGTGCAATTTTGCTGCTATGCAAACCCCTGAGCACATTTTTGCATGCATCAACTGCTTTGTAAACCTGAACATATTACAAGCTAAAAATGGTAAGTAAGATGCAAGAATTCGGTGATGGGATTGAAAAGCTAACGTTCCACATATAGAGGTCTTACCTTCGCAGGGGTTGATGTTACTGTTATAACATACCATCCAAGATTAAGCCTATCAAATAGGCTCACTTCAAAAGACACGTCGTACGTTAATCCAAGTGAATCTCTCACTGTTGTGAATAGCCTGCCAAAAGATGGTTTCTGAGAATCATGTTCATGTCAGCTGGCCATGTTTTCTTTACTGTGGATTACATCTTCTACAACTAACTTGATATAAAATCATGTCCTGCAAACCTAATCCATCTCTCTTATAGATAAGTTCAGTGTTATACTGTTAGGTTCTCTTTGAATAACACTTTTCACAAACTGTGTGATATACATGTGATCTGATACTTCTTCTGCATCAATAAATTACACTATGATAAAGCAGCTATAACGAAACTGGAAGGCTTACCTTGAATTTATAATCTCGGCAAGCAAACCCATTGTAATGCCGAAGAACAGAGGATGACTGCGGAGGTTTATCTGTACATGGGGATCAGCATTATGAGTTTCCGATGATGGTTCCTCAAGTTTTTGTTCATTATCTGCATCAAAGTCATCAATGTCAACTTTCTCCAAAAATAGTTGTAAGAGGTAAGCAGAAAGAACATCACAACATTTGCTTGTTACTTCGTCATTAGTTTGGGCACTTACGAAATTACTAAATCAATAAGTAGATTTTATTACGTACAATGACTTACCATCATTGGTCGAGATAGTGTTGTTAATTGACTGGAAAAGGTCCTCCCCTTCAACAGTATAACCCCACCTATTAGGTGCAGGGCCTGCAATGTACGCGCATGCTCTTTCATCGGTATCATTCAGGAATACCTGTAAAGAGAATTTGTGCAATGAGTCCCTTTATAATTTAAAAGCTTTAATTTACTCGATCTGCTAATTACTTTCAAAAGTGAAAAGTCATCACTAAAATAAAAATAGATTGCCCAAGTAGGCCGCAGATATATATCCAGACTCGAACATCAGAATTATTACTTGCTGAAACTGCAAATCTGATGGAGACTGTCTGTATGTAAATGGGGTTGATGTCAAAACTGCTTCAGAGGTTTTTGCTGTATTTATAGTTCCCAGATAATCAAGAATACAACTTTCAATATCCTCCTCTGAGAAGTCACCGACAATACTAATCTGAAAAGCAAAAATATTGGACAATTTATAAAACTGCTTAACAAGAGTCAAAAGAAATCTTAAGAGAGCAAACCACACACCTCCATGTTACCACCAAAAAACTGACTCATCACTGCTTCTTTTACAGTTTGCAATGTTAGAGTTTGTAATGATGCAGGTGTTGGCTCAACAAATCTCTCGTCTCCATTTAACATTGCTAACATTAGCTTATGAGCAGTTGAACGCTCCAAACTTTTGGGGATAGATCGGTAGTAGGATAAGTACAACTGCTTAGCTCTATCAAACGCATCTTCCAACCAAACACTATGCTGGTTATTTGTAAAAACACAAGCATCATAAAAGAAAAATCCACAAAAGATCATTCAAATAAGACATGCATAAATAGCAGATGAAACAGAAGCTTCCAGGTCAAGGTCAATAAAGTTTACCTCTAACACCATGTGAAGCAACTGAAAAGCAGCACGCATTCCATTGTCTCTAAGAGTAAAACGGAATTCCATACATATGAATTCTTCAGTAGATTCCAGAGAGCAATTTATTAGGTGGTTTACACAAAACAGTTCAACCTGAGCAAGCAAATAACATCTCATGAGCAATTGAGTAAGATGTAAAAAGATACCATCTACACAAAGAGGCCATTGAGGGGTTCCACTTTTGATAAATTAAAACATTCGAATGGACAACCCTAGAGTTTCTGTTTTTTCCTGTCTTTATAGTTTGAGTGCAAGGGTTCAACAACTTTGTCATCAGGGACAAAAACTGATGGTATTACCTGCTCCCTAGAGAAGTTTCCAACACAGCCACCTTCACTAAGTGTTCGAACTCCCACAACAACAGCTCCCTTCGAATCTGAACTCTCAGCTGCACGCCCACCACCAACTACAAGCCGCATGACTCCTACTTGAGCTTCACTTCTAGAGATCTGATGTACAAAAATGGTGGAGCATGTCAACTAAGTTAATGAACATATGGATGTTGATCGCAATGCCCATGATTGAAATAGAAATAAGACAATGCAGCAAATTATGCAGTTGTTCACCAACTATAGCGCTTCATAGCAAAGCACGAATAAAAACCTGATCAGCTTTCTGCAAGAAGCAAATTCATTTCCTAAAGTGATCAATTGGTTTGGTCACCTCAACTCAATCATGTACCTTTGCACACAATCACAGTCACAATAACTTGTATACTAAGACTGTTATAAGGCTGGTCAGGTCATTGTGCAGCAGCCGCGTGAGTATAGTACACAATATAACCCTTTTTAATCCCAGTGCAGTTAGCACATTATGGAACCCCAAATGATATATGGCTAGTCTATAACAATCACAAATTTCTAACCATTAGGGACAATCACGGTTTCTCCAAGTACTAATGCTTGTCTAAAAAATCAATAAACGCCAAGAAGAGAAAAAGCTAACCCATAAAATTATAAACTATTGCCGTCAATATCAAATACTCAGCATAAATGGAGTACCTTGTAATTCACTGATATCCCGTTGCCAAGGCGGCGTTGCGTAACACCACTTTCCTTGTCAAAATTTTTAGTAATATTATCTTCTTGACTGATTGGAACAAACAATGGTGTGCGTTGTGCTTTTAGTTCTTCCAGCTGTGATGGTGATATCAGTTCTTTTGGAACTTCCAGCTGCAAAATCAACAAGAAGACTATATCAAGGTTGTTTGCAGTATCTCGAGCCTTCATTTTTACATATGCCTAAATATACCTCCAGTTCAGGATCAATAGACCCTTCAAGCCCTTCGATGATAGCAGCTGTGATCTCGCTCGGAGTTACCTTGAATTCTGACTCTCCCATTTCATCATTATGTACCTTGTTTGGAATACAGGCAACAATTGCAGCAGGAAGGGGTGCATTAGGCCTTCCAAAATCGGATATGAACTCCATCACTTCAGCTCCCACTGAATTAACCTGAAAAAACACAACAATTGAAGTTCGAGTGGGCGGCAATAGATGTGGTAAACTCATACACCCTACAAGTTTAAATAACAAAACTTAAACTACCCCATGGACACTGAAAATTTTAATAAAAAACTGGGATATTAAGTCACTTTAATATCTCATAGGATACGGTACATTCCGCCATGGCTAAATCTAAGCATAGTCTTTTGTGTCAATTGGTCTGAGAAGAACAGTACGATATTCAAATTTCCAATTTCCACGGCAAGTTTTTCGCATCAACAAGACTTTAGGAAAATAATCAAAATACAAGTAATAAATTTGTGCAGAGTCTAGCTATAAAATATAAACAGTAAAGAGAAAAAAATTCGAGTCATAGGCTTACTTCTTGAAGTGTCACAGTTCCAGCTACAGCAACTAAACTCTCATGACCTTGCCTCTGATCCATTACAGTATGGCCTAATGCGTCACTTTCCATAATGAAATCCAAGTTGTCTACCGATGACACGTTATCAATCATTGCTGCAACTTGTTCACTATCTTTGATCAAAGCATCCAAATAACGAGCTAATTCACTCTCAGTAACACCAAACTCCTTCAGCCTCCGAACCTAAATATGCAAGTGTTAAGAGCAAGTTTATCTACATATTCTCTTTAGTTATCTATGGATGTTGTGTATTATTAAACATGGTTAGACATTAGCCTTCAGACACAGGTCGTCCTATAGCTAATATGAAAAATCGTAATTTTTTCTTTCTTTCAGAACAACACGTTGTTACACCACCACTTATGGAGCCAAAAGAAGGAAGCAATAAAAATGTGTCGTCGTCCATTTCTAATCAGTATCTACTGTTTTTATAAGCTCTGATGGAAATATGTCAAAGCGAACTTACCTCATGAACAGCAACTTTGACAGCACTTCTCCAGTTGCTAGGTTCAGAAGTGACTGTGAGTGTAGTGACAGTACACCCTTCTCTCCCAGAATCACTATGATCCAGTTCAATTGAAGTGAACGGAGGGTTTGAGCTCTGAGGATCATTTTAAAAACATGATTCTAAACACCGCAATTCACCAAAACTAATATCCAGAGATAATTAAATGTACCATTGGATATCAAATCAACAATGCAAAACATCAGAAACTATAAGTTTCAACCTAAGCAATGATGCTGTAACTAATTTGAGCATACCTTGTATCTCGTATTAATTCGAAAATGCAACGCTGAAAGAAATATCCGTTTCATCAAAACCTTTCGTAGATCACCATAAGTTTGAACCTTCGTAACAGGTATCTGCAAATCAAGTCCACACGTTCAATAAAAAAAAAGGTTAAAAACAAGTCGAAAATCAGGAGTCAAATGGGTAACTATGAAAAAAAAATAGGTTTTGTCTAGTACATGCCTTACAAAACATGTTTAGTGAGAAATTTTGAAGCAATTCATGCTGAAATAGTTTAGGAGGTCTGGCACCCTCATCAGACCCAGGGAGGGACCATCTGTGATTTACTGGCGGACGGGCATGGTGACTGTCCTTTTTCTCAACAGCTGACTGGTCCACTGAAGCAGCTTTATCGTTGGATAAATTACCTATCAACCCACCAGACAGCTTAGGAACCAGAAAATTTGCCATTGCACTGAACGCACTGGGGGTAGGTGGAGGTACATCATTTGGTTCACTTTCAGTATTGGTCTTCTCGAATACATCCTGGAGGTGCTCACATCAAACATTTATATCCACAATCAGGATAGATAATGCTAGAAACTTAAAGTTTTAGAATTTGGAATATTTTCAATGCATAGAAAATATGCTTCACACGACTTCCATTCAAATTTACTCATCCATGGGCGGGTCAGTGTATATGCCACAGAAAAAGACCATGCCAACCCACTGGTGGGACCAATTAAAGTGGAAGAAGAAGTGAATGGAGTGTCATGATATAAGTATATGGGGCGGGACATTATAGTTTTGATACATACGTAATGCAATAAGAGAATCTTGAACTTACTTCGATTTGACGAACTATCCTGGGGATATCATCAACGTCTCCCACTATATATAAGGTGGCGTTGGCAGGAAAGTACCAGCGTTCATGAAACTTTCTGATTTTTTCCGTGTCCCACTTCATAATTTGCTCCTCCAACCCAATAGGAAACCGTTTGCTCAGTTTATTTTCAGAATGTAAATGTTGCAAAAGCTACAGACAGAAGCAAACAAAAATGGGGTGAGGGATGCAACTTTTCGAGACACAGATAAAATTTACGCAAATTTATCGAAGTGTGATGTTGCCTGTACCTGGCAATCTACTCGGTATTCAATCGTATTCATCATCTGCAGTTCTGAAAGTATCGCTTTCCTTTCCTTTTCAACTCTGGAAGAAATAAATTTTGGTTGAAAAGCAATCTGCAAGGTAAGAATGCAACATAACATTATTACGGTACAAAAATGTTTTGAGGCATTCATATGTAATTGATTTAAACAGATGTCCAGGCCACTGATCCTCAGGCAAGTTACATTTTCATATCCACAAGAATTTGTTCAGTTATTTATTTCCCTTTCCGCATTGGCGTTGCCAGGTTTTCAAGATACACTGAGCAATGTAATTTAACTTTAGACCCCATGCCACAAAGTAAAACTTTACAAGGAAAGTGAGAATTAATAGCAGATTTTATGCTTATGCTCAATGATGATACAAAATTCTTTAGTTCCCATTGTCTCCACAAGAGTGTGCTTTTAAGAAATTATTTCTAAGCCACTGGCTATGACTACTTCACTCGAGAATCATTTACCATTTCCCCTAGATACCCGAGATTAGTCTGAGTTATTATCAATACCATATAAAAGTACTAATCCAATCCATGTGGTTGGCTATGAATGGTCATATAAAATATGGCTCCAGTTCAGTTGATGGGGATACAATACAACAGCTGAAATAACTGACACTCTTAACTGGTGAACTGGAACAACAATCATGCCCATAATGATATTTGCTTTGTGATGTAACAAACCTCATTTAATGCATCAAGTACAAGTGGGAGCAGATCTTCATTCGAGTCCTGGAAATATAAAAATATGTTAATGCACCAATTTAGTAGAATTTCAGTATGAATGTGTTCTAGTACTAGCTATGCAACTGCATCGAGCTAAACTTCCGCAAGAAAAACATAAACTTGCATGATAATGATAGACAAGTCATGCGGCTATGATCAGAAAGGAAGACGACGAACGTAAATATCCAAATGCTATTAACCTCAAAAGTAACAATCACAAATGGAGCACACTACAGAGCATAATCGTCAGATTCCAGTAAACCATAAAAAGGAACTGACACTATCATATTCAATAGATGATTTAAAGCTATGATGCTACAAACCTTGGTGGTTGTTGGTGAGTGAATATGAAATACAGTATGGTGGAAATCAGTGTACGCATTAGACCTAGCCCCCGTGGCAAGAAGTTTTTCTCGCTTCTTACTTCCAAGGAAGGCCACGTGCTCTATCATGTGAGCAATTCCTTGCTCGTCGTCTTCCTCATCAATTGATCCAGCATGAACCTCCATGTGTGCTTCAAACCTACCAGATACATTACTTTGAGTTGGCAATCACAAAGTCAAAGACTGAGAAGGATCTAAACCAAAAAATAAATGAGGCTTTCGGATATATTTTATCTAACAAAATCAAGTGTTACTACTTTTCGATCATCTTGGAACCAAATTGAACTATCACAGTCTGCCTTTACTATTGTGTTAAGTTGTTGTTCATGAGAGTTTATTTTCTGAAAACAAGATCCGTAGGGTGTCAATCATTACCTGTTTGGTGGAACTTTATTTGGTAGAATGCGATAACACAACCCATTTTTAAGCTTTCCACGGTATAACTTTGGATGAGATGGAAGTTCAGAACCTAAAAACAAATCTAGCCCTATCCTTTCTAAGTTGGATTCCAGACCTTCTTCCAATAGAAGGTCACTTGCAGAAGCAGTGCTTGCAGCATGTGGCTCAACTGGGCCCATGCTTGCACGAGGAATGCCACCTGGTTTGACCTATAGAAAAAATCATTTGTTAACCAAAAGAAATCCCAAAGAAGATCTAAGTATACTACATTACCTTAGATGAGTTATTCCAACTTGGAAGCATACAGAGAAAAAGAAAAGAATAAGTAAGATAAAGAGCTAGAAAATGTAAGGATTCGAGTGCTGGATGGAGATTGATCAAAACAATCAGCATATAAATGTACACTATCGTACCCAAATAACTATTTGAAGTTAAATAAATGGCTCAGCTATAATAAACCTATCTGGAGGTTCTAGAGACGTGCAAAAGTTATGTTGGGGGAGGGTAAGGGTACGGAAAGTAAAAGGAACATAGTGCACAGTGAAGCCTTATAGAATCATGAGGCAGCGACGCACGGTTGGCCTCTCAAACAACGAAACTAGAAAAACACTGATGAAAAGAAAAGGTATGGTCAAATATCAATGTCAATGGTTGCAGTACCTTAAAACCACTATCAAGAATACGAGCCTTCTTTGCCAAGGAAAATTTAGATTTGTCGTTAAAGAATCCTGGCGGATGAGTTTCTAAATGGCTTGCTCTTCTTTGATAAGCACGGAAACATAATACTTGTTTCTGATGCACTGCAGCAGGAAATTCAGATATCTGGCAGGCGGAAGAAGAATATCTTGTCCGTGAACCTGCTCTCCTGAATGTTCTTGAATGTTGAAACAAATCACTGTGCATCCACCTACAATTTAATTCCACAGATAAAAAGCAATCAAATTGAACTCATGAGAAGTTAATTCCACTCATAGCAATGAAATGTCAAGATAGAGACAGCTGTGGCTGTACAAAATCAAAGAAAAGAAGGAATCTGGCTAAAGAATACCTGGAATTGAATTGACGGTGAGGAGAAGGTTTGGCATGTCGATTGAATCTGGCTAAAGAAGTTGAGGC
Organism: Echeveria elegans; assembly: GCA_035048345.1. Lineage (NCBI taxonomy): Eukaryota > Viridiplantae > Streptophyta > Magnoliopsida > Saxifragales > Crassulaceae > Echeveria > Echeveria elegans. Next base: position 13,859 of record JAWWMW010000304.1, on the reverse strand, counting down.
AGAAGGAGGGGTAAAGAAGAGGATGTTGTTGTGATGTTGCCTTGAGTTAATGGGACGCGGTGAATCGGAAAGATGAAAAGCAACAGCGGTGCCGATAACGGATGAGGAAGCCATGGAGTTGGGTTTGAATTGGCAGGGGGGAGGGGCTGATGGTCGGATTGGGCGATGGGGACGGGGACGGCAGGTCACGATAGATATAGTAAAAGGAACAACACAACAATGGATATTTTGCTTCTGCGTCGCTTCTTTCTTGGCCTAGTTTGTTTCTTTTCGATTTTCGCTAACCCTCCTGGACAATCAATACTCATTTATAAGATAAAGGTTTTTTTTTAATTAATTACAAAAAAAAATCATATCATTAACATTTTTTTCAAAAGACATCCGCATTTTTTGCCGTTAACGATTCGACACACTTTGTCATAATTAACGATAATTGACCATTTAATCATATTTTGAAAAACAAAAGGGTATGATTGAAAAAATAAAACAAATACAAATTGACCCCTCATCCTCCTCCTCCACCACCACCTCCACCGGTTCCTTCACCTCATCTACCTCCTCCTCTTTTCGTATAATCGTATTCATTTTAAATTTTATTCACGCTTTTCATTTAACTTTTATGCAGGCCACTTCACTTTCCACGAATTTTTTCAACCCCTCATTTCTCCGCGATACAAACAAATTCCAAGAAATTTTAATTGATAAAATAAAATTCTCTCGTAAAGTAAGTGAAAAATGTATACTCATTTTATTTTTTAGGTAAAAGTACAAAAGAGACATGAACTAAATTCCAAGTTTTATTTGAAAATTGCTTCTTTTTTTGAAATTCTCCTGATATTACTCATACTAGTACTTCCTAACTACGCGTTTTTCTTTTAAATTTATGATATCTTTTTTTTTATTTGAGTGCTCATAAAATTTCCATTGTAATAATTTTTTATAAAAAAATTTGATCGCAAATTGAATAAAAATTCATATATGATATCTTCGCAAAGTAATCAAATCGCAATATATTCTAAAATATCCGAGAGATAGTGTTGAAATGGTTGAATATTGATCACAAGTCTATCTGCTGGAAGGAGGAAATCAAATGGATTACATCTAAATCTAAAGAGAGCAGAGTAACGTCATGAAAGCTGCAGCTACTGAAACTGTCTATCATATCTGGTCTGCGAGGAATAAGAATATCCATGGAGAAGGGCAGCACCAGACACAGGGCTGCATGAGATATGTCGTATTCTTGCTGTCAGATGTGCGAGTTTTCCTTTGTTAAATGCATTTGTCATGAAACTAGACAATTGTGTTAGTATTTTGCTTGTCATGTTTAGTATTATGGTGCCAATGTGCTACTGTGGTGTATCACTGTCCAATGCAATAAAATTTCTTTTGTTTCAAAAAAAAAAAGATGAATCAGTAACCGTTAGAATGAGTTCCTCAATTATATAGTTGAAGTGTTTTTGGTCAGGTTCAGAGGCCCAAGGGTGATCCCAAAGGTGACTGAGCAGAAGGAGCTGCTGAGTGTGCTGGAGTGATGCAATTTGAAACAATCAGACTTGAGGAAATAGCCACGTAAACTCCAGCCTGGTGAGTTCTAAGCCATTGATGATGATTTGATATGACGGTGGAAACTTCTGGTATTTAAGCTTCTCATACTCAGGGAGAGAAGAAATAATCTATGGCATCCGAGAGCGCCGATTAGAGTTCTTCATTCAGTTTTGCTTCAATCTATGTTATTCTTGTTGAATCTGCTAGCGCATGTGTGCGCAAGTGTAATAGGAGTAGTTTCCAGGGATTGTGTGAGGATTTGTTGTAACTTCTGATCGGCTCTTTGATCAGAAGGCTCATGTGTTGAGCTTTGCGAGAGTGAGAGCAAAGTAGCAACGTATAACGTGAGCAGAAGACTCATATGCTCTTTCTGGTGGTGACTTGTAACTCCTGCGGTGTTTATCCGTGTTGATAGTGCATATTTTGGGGCTAGTGGAGCTCACTGAGGATTACGCCGACATATCTCTAACGAGATCCTGAGGAACCTCTTTAAAACTCGGTGTGTCTTTCTCTGATTTCTTGTTTTACATATATTCTTGTTAGATTAGTTATTAGTAGATTTTAGGCTTATAAATATTGCTGAGTTGCTATTAGCTTTATCTAAGAAACAAGAACATAGTTTAAGCTGTAAAATACATGTACTTTAATGTGCTAGAATTTGCTAGGTTCAAATTAGGAAACTAACTAGTTACATTGGGTAAGAAAACAAGTAAATTGAAGACATTAGTCTAGGGCTTTAGACTACAATAGTCGATGAGCTGGGTTCAAGTAAGACAATAAATATTTGTATGACGGAAGGACAATTTCATTTTACATGCTTATACTTTAGGTGTAGCATGTTGATAGATTAGGTGCAACACGATTTGTAAAGTGCAACAGATATGATGAAGATAGCTACCAGAGCGCCAAGGATAAACCACCTTATATTTGCTGATGATTGCATCTTCTTTGTGAAAGCGGAGCTTGGTTAATTAGAGTCCTTAAAAGAAATCTTAGATAAGTACGAGAAGATTGCTGGAAAAAGAATAAACTACCACAAGTCTGAGATTACAAGAGGCAACAACATTGATGAGGTAATGATGGAGATTTTTGGTAACTTCATGGGAATGAATATTGTTGACAGTTTTCCAAAATATTTAGGGCTGCATGTAACTTTTGGAAGGAGAAAAGTTGACTTGTTCAGATGGTAGGAAGATAAGATTCTTGGAAGACACAAGAATGAAACACAATATTGTTGTCATCTGCTGAAAAGGAAACATTGATGCCTGCAAACATGCCCTCTATATGCCATGAGCTGCTTTAAATTTCCTTTCTCGGCCTAAGTGGGTGTCTTACTCTTTGTTTGTATTTGTCGTAAAGTTAATTTTTGCATTGTCTGGTGTTGTCCCGTGTCTGGTTGTGTCCTACTCAGTTTTACTGTCCCCGTATCAAGAAAAAAAACTTTTGTTTAAAATAAGACACCAAATATATAAATAATTTTCATACACGCGGCGGATTTGTAATCTCATAATCGCAACACCATAACATATGGCGGAGATTTTATTTCATTTTTCTATATTGAAAAATGGTGGAGATTTCTAATTTAATTTGGATATAGTATAATTCTCTAAAGATTCTTAAAGAGGATTGTAGACGCAAAAAAACCTGTTCGGATCTGGAATTGTGAACTGAATTTACCTCAAAAATAAAATTTACTTATTATATAATCAAAAGTCCTAAGTGGATGAATGAACCCGTGTTAAAACGACGTCATTTTCAATAAAATACTATTAAAACTACGTAATTTCGTATTACAGCTAAATGCAGTGATCTCCTTCCGTAAAAATCATGTGTTTCTTGACCTCCTTTTGAATTACAAAAAAAAAATTGAGGAAAGTGAATAAACTAGAAAGTTGAACAGACAAAAATTTTCAAATGTGAAAAACTACATAAAGTTTTGATGTTAAACTTCTATTTTCACAAACCAAAAGCTGAGTAGGATATGATGTCTTCCATGACACAAAACGGTGAAACAATTTCTGATACTGAAAATCTCAAGCTCCAGAGAATCCATATTCATAGTCAGTAATGTTGGTACCGAGTTCGGACTGTATTGCATAATGAGGCTGTGAGCGTTCTCACAGGCTTGACGCTTTTGCGAAACTTGAGAATACGGAGGACTCATCTTGCAAGAGAACTTGTGGATTCCCTTGTTCAACCTGCAAGAGTTTTCCCGAACGAAATATCAAATGCTTTTATCACGTCCAAATTAGGAATTCTAATGACACAATACTAAATTATCAGAAATGATGCAATTTATACCAGGCAGCCGCCACTAAGAATCAGTACATTGTCCATCTTAAATATAGTGGAAATACGATGAGCAATTGTTATCACTGTAACCCCCTTGCATTCTGAAGAAATAGCACTCTGTAAAATAGTTGCAGTCTCTGTGTCTATGTTGGCTGCACACTCATCCAAACACAAAACCTGAGATGTAGAAGTTTCGTGTCGATAAAGATCTCTATAACTTGCAAACCAAAAACAATATACATGAAATTCATGAAATTCTTTCTGAAATTTATACCTTGGAAGATTTAAGGAGTGCACGAGCCAGGCAAATCAGCTGTCGTTGCCCTATAGAGAATAATGTTCCTGGATCTTTTAAGCTGGTATCAAGCCCACCCACTGACGCCACTTTGGTATCAATATGACACTTTTTAAGAATATTCCAGATACTTGCATCATCATTCTTAAGAAAAGGATCTAAGTTATCCCTAGAGTCACAATGAAATTTAATGAGAAACTTCTAGCCTGATTTGAGAAATTTCATAATGCATTGCAAACCAATTTTTGGAGAACCAACTGCAACAATTTGGTCAGCCCTAATAGAATCACCTTAGAGATCCTTCAAATAAAAAGGGAGTCTGAGGAACAACAGCAAAGCGCATGCGAAGATCTCTAAGCGAAATATCAGCTATGTTTGTGCCGTCCACCAATATCTGCCCTCTACTGATTGGGGCTAGCCGAAACAAAGCATTCAAAATGCTAGATTTCCCAGCTCCAGTTCTACCAATAACCCCAACCTGATTGTACATGGGAAACAAAAATATTACAGCGATTCAAAAGGAGGGGGGTGAACAAGAAGTGGAGAACAGAAGACACTCCATGCCCATCTTAAAAGTACATATCAAACAAAGGAAATCAAGCACCAGACATATATATTGGAATCTGCTAAAAAATACTTTATCTAGTGGTTTCAACTTTCAAATGAACCATTTCATTTCAACCTCAAGAATAACTTGTATTTGAAAATCTATGATAAGTGTAATGATGATGCCGTGTCAGTTTAATTAAATTTTGTGTGAAAGAAGCAATATCCATTTCGTTAAATTGATGATGATAAAACAGGGCCATCAATTGTAATAGTTTAACTGTTGATACAAACATATATAATCATCACAAATGTTGGACAGGATCGCCAATGTGCAAGTTTCTATAACATGGAACTCAACAAACATATATATTTATTATGCTGAAATCTGATTGCAAAACAAAAGTAACACTACATGATAGTCAAAGATTAAGAATGTACGGATGACATACCTGATCTCCGCCTCTTACAGAGAAAGTAAGATCACAAAGTGCAGCTGGTAAAGATGGCTTATACTTCAATGTTACATTTCGAAACTGGATATTTCCTTCATAAGGCCATCCTGGTGCTACAGACTCATTCTTCTGAAGTTCTTCTTGAGGGACGTTCATGTACTAATCATATAAAGTGAGGTCCAAGATGAATATAATTTACAAGCATAAGGTGACTAACGCTAGCACCTTTCTGCTGGTCTAATTGATCGAAGAGAATCATGTCATTCGGAAATGGTCATACCTGCATGACCCTCTCAACCGAAACCATCTCCTTCTCTGTCTCAGCAAAGCTTGTTAGAAAACTTCCAAGCAAGGACACAATCGGAGCGGCATACGAAAGAGCCAGACCAACCTATCAACAAAACCCCGTGAACAAAGACCATTTCGGCATCAAAAAAAGTCACTGTGAGGATAATTGCAACGGAAGAATCCACAAAGCTGTGATCGTATAGTTTATAAATCTTGAAGATAATACCAGTCCTGGAGTGCCCAAACTAACAGGTAGATTTTCATGTGAGCCAACTACAGCCATCACCGCCACAAATGAGATAATGAAAGCTCCCAACAACTGAGTAATACAATTATTATAAAAGATGTTACAATAACACAGGCTATGTTTATTAGGTTCTTAATCAAGACCATCTCCAACATACAGAAAGCACAAACTCATCATGGACAAGCTAACCTAATATGTAATTAGGTAACATTAACTTTACTTTTCTAAACGTAGACACCCTTCATGTACCTGAAGACGCAAAGAAAGCCACAAACTTGCTGTTATCTCAGAAAAAGAAGTTTTACTATACAGTGCAACTTGCTCATCAAATCTCTCTGAGAAATACTCCTGTCGAAGAGGAATCGGACAAAAACTTACAATTCCAATAAGGGGAAGGAAGAATTGAGCAATGAATACCACAATCATAGAAGTTTTCCACACATTCGAATACATTTTTTCTTCTTGTTTATTGCTGCAAAGATAATCTAGTTGGAAAGCTAGCCTTCCAATATATTTGTCTTGCTTGAATGACTTCATAAGAACTGAACTTTTACCTCGGATTTTAAGGCCCTTATGGTTGATGATCCATCAAGTGTCTCTGTAAATGACGCATAGATAGGAGAGCGTGAAACACTGTCTAGCCTCCTCAGTTCCCTAGATGTTGACCTATAATAAAACTGGAAGTACCTAGGTTACCTTTCATGGATGGTATAAGTTGCATTGACAATTACATACAGGCAAAGCCAACCTTAATAAATAAACTATCTTACTAATAAATTTGAACCTTGTGAATAATAAAAAGAGGACACGTGGCGCAATATGGTGGGTTCTTAGTTTGTATGGGATCCATCCCTGGTGAATGTATGATGACAGAAATGGAACACTTACCTGCAACCTACTATACAGAAACCAAAAGGGCAACAGTGCAATCAGAAAAATAACCTGCAAATACGACATCATGCTATCATCGGTAGGATTTGTGCTTGTAGAATAACAGAAGAGAAATCAAAAGCAGGAAACGGAAAGAAAAACATGATATCTAATGAGTTCAAATGAATTTCAAATATGTTAATTAACATAGAAACAATAAGGTAACTTGTCATCAAAAATTTTAAAGCAGTACCTGCACATATATCAAAACAGCAACAATCCCCAAGAGGGCGACAGAATTAGCCAGGAGAATGTTTAATATAAATGGAAGAGAATCGTCGATTGTATAGAGGTCCGAAGAAAATCTTCACAAGAATACTAGGAGTTAAAAAAAAAGAGATTTGCAAAAAGAATCACATAACAAAATTTAAACATATAAGCTAACCTGTTCAGAATTCTTCCACCAGGAGTCTCATCAAAGAATGATACAGGGGCTGCCACAATTTCAGCTATAAGTCTATCATGCATCATAACTGCTGCACGCAGGCCACCATAGGCAAATGAAAAAGCTCTGATGAGTGTCAGCATCGAATTCAAGAGACAAAAGGTGGAAAGAATAACCTGCATGCGTAATCAGCTCCAAAACATTTTATCAGACACCTCATCACCTATGTTAAAGTTCAAATTTTCACTGAAGCGCACCATAACATGGTATTTTACTCTCGGATAACACAAAATACAAGTTCCATTTCCAATAGCAGGGAGATGTTTACCAAGCTATAGAGCAAGTGACGTACATTCATGGCCCTCTATTTTCTTATACTATGTTATTTCATTTGTGTTCTATTCAGATCAAGCCAGTGCAACAAGCTTGTGTAAATTGCATGCTGGTGTTCGTTTGAACTCATGGATTCAGCAGCCATATTGTTTATCTGAGAACCAAATATATAATCAAAACTGTAAACCTCATGTAATCATTTTATTCGTTTATTTGGACACAACAACCAACAGTCCAACACTGAACCTTTCAAAAAGTGCTTGAATTCATCACTAAACCAATCAGATCACTGTTTTACCAGGTAAGGTACAGTAGAGTCCATTGCTCTAGCAGAATTAACGGAGTCGACCCAGTAAGATAACCATAGATCATTTCCATTACGTGTAGCTTGCATTGCGATCGCTGATATGCAAATTAGGACAGCGATGAACCAGCCACAGAAGCCTGAATATTTTCTGTCAACGTAGAGAAAAAGTATAAAATTCGAAAGCCGGGAAACATATAAAATGCCAACAATGTAAGTGGAAAAGCTGACTTGTATACAGAGATCTCAACCCTGCCCTTCAATCTTTGTTCTTCTTCAATAGTTTCTTTCACACATTCATTTATATGAACACCATCTTTTTCAAGCAAGTGACTATGTTCTCCTTTGAGGGCAGTCCTAGAACTGTCAATTTCTGCACTGTCATTATTTCCTTCAATGGGCGGATGTATTGACAATGAAGACATGCTAAACTCTCGTGAATTCCCCATCCACATCACTTGTCCTTTCTTCATGATTACAATCATATCAGCAGAAGAAATGACCTGTGACATGATAAACCGAAAACCATCAAGCCGATTCTGAATTTCTGATGCATGTAAAGAAATATGAAATATGGTTTACTCTTACGAGTCTATTTTGGCAATTCATTGTTCAAGCCACAATTTTTTTTATGACTTGAAGATTTTTTCGATTGTCATAATGCTATATTTGTATTTCAACATCAGTGACTCATGTATGGCATCCCTTCTAAGCAGCAGAACTTTCCCAGCCATCATAAACCAGATAGGAAATTGGTGAATGGTTATGGCATTGTTTAAAAGTAATACCTGAGGACTGTGAGTACAAAGAATACGGGTTTGCTGGTTCATAAGGGGTCCATGAATTGCATTATCAAGAATCCAAGAAGCAACATGTGCATCCACGGCACTGATGACATCATCAAGAAGATAAATATCACATCCATGATAAATTGCCCTGTCCAATAAATGATTAAGATTGTGAAAAGAACACTAAAAGATTCATTCACAGGGACCAGTACGTACAACTCTTCAAAAATATTTTCATCATCTCATTTATTCTTTAATTCCAACTTAAAGGGAGCTGGATCGCATGAATATTTAAATAAATGAAACATACATTGTTGTATATTTGTATCCTAAACTCTATGGCTAATTTGACAATTCTAAGAAATAATAAAAGCCACCCTCTTCAGCCAAGTATTTTTGTATACAAATTAGATAGCACTGTGAAGTGTGATCCATGAAACTAGAGCTTTAGAATATATGGTAGTTTAAAAAAGATTAGCCATCTCATAACCAAAACTAAAGCATCGAAGATTATAGGAAATGCATTTAAACTTGTTTCTAGAAGAAAGAATACGATGATAGTTATGCGACTGACAAATTCATCATTAAAAAAAAAACAGATTCCGTAAACTTTATTAACAAGTCAAAAAGTAACTACAGTACCTTGCTAAGGCAATACGAGACTTTTGGCCACCTGAGAGGTTACTCCCCTTTTCCGCCACAAATGTCATGTCACCGGAAACAAGCTGTGAAATATCAACATCCAATGCGCACGCCCTTAGTACAGTTGAGTACCTTTCAAAGATGCACATTATCAGGAAAATGCCTATAGAGTGTTTCAGTTGTAAACTAATAAATAAAATCATTACTGAAGCTACCAACTGTTGAGGCAATTAGTTTTAATGAACTATATATTTTGAGAAATTCTAGAGACCTCTGCGGATCATAAGCTTTCCCAAGTAAGATATTACTGCGTATGGATCCTGACAATATCCATGGCACCTGTATTAAAAAGTAAGAGAATGAACAATGCAGACTGCTACGACTGTGGGGCAGTATTCATATATGAACCTGTGGGACATAAGCTTTGGATCCGTGGGAAAGAACTGATCCATTGGTTATCAGTGTTTCTCCCAGAATAGCATTCAAAAGAGATGATTTTCCACAACCAACCTGGATATGAAAAGCAACTCCTAAAGCCACATCATACATTAAAACAACCACATGTTATGTAGAGAAGGAGGACACCATTTATATCTGTCTCTTTTGGAAGTACTACAATGTTCTCTTTTGGAGGTATCTACTAAGAAATAATCACATGAATTCCACAGCTGTCTGCATGTTTGACATCAATTTTATGTACTCTGACAACAAGCCTTAGTTTGCAACAAATAGTTCCCATTTTCATGCTTAATCAACCATATGATGTTAGCAAGCAAGATAAAAAGTTCAAGATCATTGTTGATTACAGAGAAATGTGCACCAATTAGAAGTACACAAATAGCGTCAACCATTGAGAAATGCAAATAAACATATGAAAAAAGGGCAAACCTCTCCCATAATTGCCACCAATGAGCCCTTTGGAAATCCAAGTGTCACATTATCTAATGCCAATATTTTTTGTTTCTCACCATCAATGGACCAAGAGCAAGAAGCACTGTGAATCTCAACTGCATTTTCATCACATTCAGAGAGAAGATGGGCGCTGCTAGAAGAGTTTGAATTTTCATTTCTCATACACAATCCATGCCCTGAGCTGGCCATGAACATGCTCAACCTTTTGGTGGATATGAAAGCCTAATATTAAATAGAAGCATAAGAGGCTATGCAAAACAAACTTCAACTTAAGGCATAGAGTGTCAAGAAAGAGTTGGCATCCACAAGGCACTTACATCAATCAACCCATTAATAACCCAAGGAAATGAGTTGAGAGGAGATATCAAGATATTAAAAAGAGCAAGACAAGTGAACACCTGCAATAGCAGCAACAAAAAGCACCTCAGGAATCCTCATAAAGGTGACTGAAAAAATCAGCAAAGTTGAAAGAGGTTATTAGTACCGTAGCCGCATCAAGCTGATTCCCAGTAAGTACGAACAATCCAAATGTACATAACGAGAAAAGCGTTGGTGTTGCTGCCCAGAAGAACACACACCACGCATCCAGGTACTTCCGTGTCTGATAAACAATCGTAAAGTCATTTAAACCGCTGTTTTTTAAAATGAAAAAAAAGTGGTATAATGAAGTGGCGAAAGAATTTCCATCATACAGATAAGTGTTTCACTTCTAAAGATCTCATCTCCATCAACCAGTTGGTGAAAAGAAGCTCCCAACCATACATTTTTAGAGTGCGAATGTGTGTCAAAAGTTCTGCTGTTCTTCCAATCCTGTCAATTACAGACATCAGGCATAATTTGAGAACGTGGGAATTTGAGGTATTATCATTCAAATAGTGATTGTTTAGATCTGATCGTTTCCATCCAACTTTCTGCATGAGTGCATGCTTACCTCCCATCCTTCTGCTTCATCATTTCTCTGGTAGCATTTGCGATGAGATTCGAGATCCATTTATTAACTGCAAACAAAGATATTTACTAACGGGTGCACCCTAAGAATGATCGGATAGCCCTTAAGATTCTTTAGAGAAATATCTAATTATATATAAGTCTCTGCTTTGCTTGCCCTAAAAAACATGTAGTGACATAGGGAAAATGAGTAGGTGTGATGTCATTACAATATGCCACATCACACTGCCTCTGCCTCCAGCAGAGGTTGGCTGGATGAAGTTTATAGCAGACCGCGTCATTTACCAAAATTTCTACATTCAAGCATTTTGACTATCAATCATTTAAAATAAATACTTGTGTATTAGCAAAATTAAGTTTCAGCTGAATAACATTTAACCGCAGTAACGCATGAAAAATGCTGAAGGGAGAAAACAGTGGATGAAGGACGTAACTTGTAAGAATTATGCATACCTGGGATAAGCCAAATGATTATCGCAACTCCGGCAATGAAAGCGAATCTGACTTGAGTATATAGCATATAGAGTGCAATGCCGATTTGCAATGGCAAGCTGGAAATTATTGCAACAGAAAGATACAGCTGACATCAATAAAGATACTGCGCGGCGTCAAGTATAACAGGATCCACAATACCCACCATGCCATAAAGAAAATGGCCTCTTTTCTCCGACAACCTTTACAAATCTATAGATTCTACAATAAATAAAAGACAGGACCAGACATTTTTGTATTGGAATACTGAAATTTCCTACATTCAAATTTGACATGACTGCCCACAGATTATTAAGTCATCCAACATATAACAAAATATCGGATGTCTCCAACTTTGAATCATACCACCTTGTTTTGTTTTACACAATTTCTAAGGAAATTACAGCTATCTAAGAGCAGCATGAAGTAATACATAAGACCAGGAAGCCTACTCAAAATACAAACAAAACAGAACCTGCAGAACAAAACCTTAATACAAGAACCGCCTGTAAAAAAGAAATGCAGTATCGATATTCGACAAATCGGTCATCACCTATAAATTAGAAACTGGAGCAGGTTGGAGAAATTAAGCCATAAAAGTACACAGTTGGGAATCCAAGTTTCCCTTAAGCAGTCAGTTGAAAACATAATCTTCTAAATTTGGTTTAACTGCTGAACACTCTTAATCACAAATTCTCGGATAGCAAGGTTCAGAAAAGACAACAGATAACTTATAGAGCTCAATGTTTTAGATGAAAGCAGCGACGTGCAATTAACATATATAAAGACTGATGTCAATTTATTCCGACTATTGTATGGAAAAATCAACAACAACTTTGATAATTTCCTCGGAGAAAGAGTCTACCTCCACATATCATGAAAACTGTTGCAGAGGTTGACAACACGATCAGCATCTACTGACATGTATGTCTGAATTTC
>JAWWMW010000301.1:96057-108657 GCA_035048345.1 Echeveria elegans | reverse complement strand
CGGCCTGACCCATTAGAATTTAAAAATTAAACCACACGGGTCCAAAAATTTGTCGATCGAGTCACGCCCGTGTTTGATCGTTTTGATTGCACATTCGGGACGATGCATATCCGTCGGAATTAAAAATTAAAAATAAAATACAAAAATTTAAATTTAACAGAGAAATAATTTCCGTCGGAACGACGGGATCACCACTTGTTTGATATGATAAAATATAACTCTAACAGTTGTCACTACGTACTATGGAGCAGTTGAGTTTTTAATTAATATAATAATAAAATTAAAATAGATTATAAAGAGTGTTTGACACGATTCCAAAATTGGGTGACTTGAAACCCAACATTCTTAGTATGGACCAGAAGTTTTCTAAGGGCAACTTTAATGGGGAGTAAAAAGTCATACCCATAGCCATATTTAATCTTTAAGAAGCTTTAATAGTATATTAGTATGAGTCATACCAAAAGCAAAATAGGGTTTTTGACACTCTCTCCATTTTAGCAACCCTCATTGATAGGAAAGTTAAAGATTCAAGTGTTTGATTCAAATCAAATTAATACTCAAATATCTCTTTTAGCTTAATGCTTTTAGCTTTCATGATTGAATTAGGTTGACTTTGTCTTTTAGTCATGTACCATTGCAGTTGCCCTAAGAGTTGAAATTCAATGGATCATATGCAACATTTCATCTTGTTACATCAAAATTAGCTTAACATTTGTATGAATTCCACACAAATTAAATTATTAGCACTCTACCTTGAAACTGCTTGATCAATTCAGTTTAAGATTCAGACGCGTTAGACATGTATCAACACAACTTGACACATAATGTTTAGTCAACAAAAAATTAAATTGACACAAATAATGATTACCCAGTTCGGCTCCTTTAAGGCTTAGTCTGGAGAGCTTGCCTCAAGCCCGGTGGAACTAATTCACTAATAATAAAAGTCTTACTTAACACTTAAAATGAGTAATGTTCGAGCTAAGAACTTTGTGAAAAGATCTGAGACAACCTCAGTTCTCAGATTCAAGACCCCGTCTTAATATCCACCAATTCAAAATCAGTTTGAATTATCCTACTTCTACGTTCGTCCACTTTGTCAATACAACACAATATGATTTAGATTGATGATCTTGTGGTCGTTCTTCCGTAATATCACCTTGATGTGAAGAATAGAACAATCAACTTTGAGGAACTTCTGGTCGTTGATAGTATTAGTTTTGCTTTGTATTGTTTACACTTTTGGATTTGAAGATCGCCATCTATTTATATTGAAGACTTACTTATTCGGCAAGCTAGGTTTACAGGATCCACTTTCCAAAATACAGCATGGGCCTGTTTCGATTGATCCATTCTGAAGCAGATACGGCACGCAATATTGGTAGTTGCTATATATAACGATCCTCTGAGTCAAATTGTTTTAGATAAAGATTTAGCAATATTCCTGATTTAGTAATATTTCTGATTTATCAGTATCTCCGATTTAGTAATATTCTCAGTTGCTTTTGATAATGATCTTCAAATTTTCAACTTGCGATATATTCGAACTTCATTTTTATTGCTTGAAATCAAGAATCGTATTCAGCATTTGCTAATGACGTAGAACACTTTGAGGAGAAGTCTTACTTGACACAGTCTGCTGTCTCAGACAAGATATAACTCTATGATGTGCCTGCATTGATACACCCATCTCTGTCAAACATTCATGATCAACACATAAATACTAAACTCCATAGTGCTCACACACCTGTTTTTAAAAGGTAGGATAGCTTGAAAATGAAACATAATGAAGACACCTTATAAAATTTATGAGGATTATTAATTTGATGCATACCTGAATCATCATTTGCATACATCAAGAAACGAAAATGTGTTACAACATTCAATGAATGCATATGAAAATTACGTGCTTTATTAAATGATGTCATAAACTTGTCATGCATTTATATTATTAGTACAGATAATGTTGAGAATATAAAAAAAGTTGAAACATGATGAAAATTACTCCTTCCGTCCTGAAATGATCTTCTTGTTTGATGGTTTGGCACAGATATTAAGAGTGTAATGATTGTGTGAGTGATGAATAGTATAAAAGTAGAAAAATGAATAGTAATAAAATATGAAAGAGAGTGTATTGAGAGAAAAAAAATTGACTGTGTGAGTGAAAAAAATAATGTAAAAGTTAGGGATGCACAGGACCGACCGAAACCGACCGAAAATTTGCGGGTCGGTCCGGTCTCGGTCCATTGCGGGTCGGTCCGCGGTGCAGCTATTTTTACTTAATCGGTCTTGCGGTCTGTCGGTCCAAACCCGTTGGTCTTGCGGTCCGGACCTACTGGACCGATTAAAAATTAAGATAAATCAAAATACTAGATGCACAATTTTTACTTTTTTAAAAAATTTACACATTTTTTAAGATATAACTATGCACCAGTTTTTAGGATACCGGTGCATAGTATAATCCTATGCACCAGTTTTTAAGATACCGGTGCATAGTAATGATTATACTATGCACCGGTATCTTAAAAACCGGTGCATAGTTATGATTATACTATGCACCGGTATCCTAAAAACCGGTGCATAGTTATATCTTAAAAAATGTGTAAATTTTAAAAAAAATGTAAAAATTGTGCATCTAGTATTTTGATTTATCTTAATTTTTAATCGGTCCAGTCGGTCCGGACCGCATGACCGACGGGTTTGGACCGACAGACGCAAGACCGATTAAGTAAAAATAGTTGGACCGCGGACCGACCCGCAATGGACCGAGACCGGACCGACCCGCAAATTTTCAGTCGGTTTCGGTCGGTCCGGCGGTCTCGGTCGGTCCTGTGCATCCCTAGTTAAAATTGCAGCAGAAAATACACATGCTTTACATGAAGATAACTTGAAGATTCGTCAAACATGTAGATGCCTGCATTCATTACAGCAACGACCGCAATAGCAAACCTCTAAAGCTCTCCACCAGATAAATCACCAACACTGCGATCAATGACCTTATTAAGCTGTAAATTTTCACAAAGTACTTCTTTCATCTCTCTCTCATTTTTCTGCTCCAACACTTGTCCTACATTGCCTTGGACTGCTTTTGGAATGTTATCCACATACTGGGGCTTGATGATGGCCTGTTAAAAGGAAGAAAAAAAGGATGATTGAACTAAATGAGTTGAGACCGGGAGGCTTATTTAAATCAAACAAACCAATATCCAACACATACAGTTTTCAAGAAGTCATTTCTAACTTCATAGTATCTCTGGTCGAAAAGTCCTATAACTACCTCTACAATATAGAAGTGAACACCCAGATTCAAAAGTAAACAAAATGTTTAAAGAGACTGGACCAAAAGAATATGTGGGTATCACATGTTATCGCAGAAAGTTCATCGTTGAAGCAACTCAGGTCTTAGTTTGGTGATGGACAGAGAAATATGTTAAGTAAAACTGAAGGGAAACTGGGTTGGGTATGAGCCCAGCATCTCAAGCCCATCTGGAGTCAAGTTCTCGGTTCTCAACCGTTCGATGGAATGACTAATCCAAGGGTTGCTGATGGGAGTATAAAAGGAGAAGAGATGCGAGGGTTTCATGGACTTCATCTTCTCGCCGTTTCACCGAAAAAACTCTAATCTTCTCTCCTCCGATCTTCGGTTTCTGTTGATGATTTTGTGAGCGCTTCAAGTGTGAGTGTAATAGAGTAGGCTAGATTATCTCGATCTGGTTTTGAAGCTGAGATTCGGCTAGGTTGATAGTCGATCTTGTTTCGTTGCGGACTTTGCAACAGTTTGGTGTTTCCGGTACTCTGTAAGGACGGTAAGGCTTTGGTAAGCCGGTGTTCATAGTGGATTGGAGGCTGAGTGAGCCTCACTGTGGTTTCCTCCGGCGATTCGCCGGTTCCACGTAAAAAGTCTTGGTGTGTTCGTTCTTTACTTTCTTGCTCTTTACATTCAATTTCATTCAGGTTCTGTTAAGTTCTTGCTTGATTCTTGAGTGTGTGACCTGTTGAAGCTGGTAGTATTTAGGACATGTTATGTGGTAGGTACTTTGATTGATTCTATGTAGTTTCATAGATAAAAACAGTTAGGTTATTACAGGTTATATATACTCGTATATTTGTGCAGATTCTTGACTATAATCGTTAAGGATTAGATCAGTTGTGTGCTGTGTTAATTCAGTAGCTTCTGCTGTGTAAGATAACTCTGATATAGAAGTTGTAGGTTATTCAGCTTTTGAATTGATAAGTTCTTGAATACTTAGAATTGTAGTACAGTTTAACATATAAGTTCAGTATAGAACATTTTTGAATTTACTCTAAGAATACAACGGTTATCATAAAGATACATTTCACTATGATGGGATGTGGGTATGCATTTCATATGAGGTGTCTTGCTAGAAGTAGTTGATGAGTGTAGCCTTAGATCTGTCCCTTCAGATCATTTCAATGGAACAATAATTCATTTCAGACGTGTCACATTCTCAGTTTTTGTCCTTTACCTCGGTCTGAAATTCCATTCTTAACTTTTTTCCATGAGCAATAACCAAGTTTTGACTTCGTCGGAAGGGGCGGATGTACCTGAACTGAATAAATATGTGGAAATACAGATCAATGGGTCGTCGACATAGGTGTTAAACTGAAATGTCAAGGTGTGAATGTGATTTCTAATCAACTCCGATGACGCAGGACCATGCTCCTAATTAAAGAAGTCTGATTCAAATATCAAAAACTGCGAAGAGAATATGTATTTAACCATGCATTCCTACGACGAGATTAAAGACGCACCAATTTTGTACTACTTTTCTTATGAATTTTCTTCTGCAAAAAAAAAGAAAAAGAATCTTTTCTAAATCAACATCCCAGCAAGTAATACCAAAAGATTTGACTCCTTTTGGCTTGAACATTTTCTTCTTCAGACTAGACGTTCTTTTTTAACTCTCCTCCTCCATCACTGGATAAGCCTTCTTTTGCCTAGAAACTCTGACCATCTTTTATCGAAATGAGAGACATCGCTTCCTGTTTCAAAGAATATGCTGTCAGCGTTGCAGATGCTGCATCGTGCGCAAGCTCAAGTACACAAGCATCAGGCTCCCCTGTCCAAGACACGCATCAACGAGCTTTTACGACATCACCATGTCCACACAAAAGAAGCTTTTGATCACAGTCATATGGTGCAAAACACAGAAGAGTCGAGGAATCAGTATCAGCTGTGACAGTTTGTCACTGTCGACGTTCAAGCTGAATACCGGCTCCATGTTTAAGAGATTGAAGGGGGTGAAAGTTTTCGAGTCGAAAAACACCAAGATGCAAGTTATATGGGATCTCTCTGCGGCCAAGTACCAAAATGGGCCAGAGCCAGTTAATGGGTATTATGTCCTGGTCATGATTGATTCAGAGATTGGAATGACTTTAGGCGACATGGCGAAAGATGAAGCCAACAAGAGGATCAAAAAGGGTGCTCTGAAGGCAAAGGCTTCATTAGTTTCGCGAAGAGAGCAGTGTAGTGGGAGCACTGTCCGCTCAACCAGGGCCAGATTCTCCAATGCTGGTGCTCTACATGATATCTCAATCCGGTGCGTTGGGGAAGGCCATCATAACACTTGTCATCAACCATCTTTGTTTGTGTGTATCGATAAAAGGATTGTTATCCAGGTCAAGAGATTAAAGTGGAACTTCCGAGGAAACCAAAGCATTTTTATAGATGGATTGGAGATTGATGTTTTGTGGGATGTGCATGACTGGCTATTCAATCCGTCATCAGATTCAGGGTACGCGATTTTTGCATTCAGGGTCACAAATGGGATCCAAAATGCACTCTGGTCATCTCTGAAACACCTTACTGATCCATGCGTGTAAGACCTCGTAAACTCAAATCCATCTCAATTTTTACCGACATTTCATTGCTGCCGTCTTGTTCCTGTCTCCAAATCCTGGTAAGAAGGAGCTGTTGGGATTTGGAATTGATTTGTCGTTTTGGATGCATTTGCCAAAAATTGATTCCGGGTTTGATGCAGATCTCTGTAAAGATAGTTTATTGCATCTACACTTGACGATGATAATGATCTCAATAATTGATCTTAGGTGCGGCTCCTCATGCATTATTCTTTTCTAGTCTTCGATACACATTTGGGGTTTGGCGAGCCAATCAGACTTCGCCGCACCTTGCAATTTAGAATCAACCCATGACAGATGGGCAAGCCTGGGTAGCAGTACAGAGTATTAGATGAGATGGGTAGTTTACCAGCCCCTATGTGTGTGTCCAAATTGTTCATATTTGAAATTTGATGCAACTAAGCTCAAAGTGCGGAGGGTTTCCTGATATCAAAAACTATTTCTAGAAGCCAACAAAAGAGATCATGATACACTTCGCTCGTAGGTTTTGGTTACATGTTTCTTGCAATGCCCAACTTTGACAAAATAATATGGGTTACTTCCGAATAATCACTCATATGTTAAGGGTGTTTTCATAGTAACACTTATAATTTTTTGACGATGCAAAACTTATAGATGGTATAAAGGATGTGGAGTTTTTGACGATGTGAAATTTATAGATGGTTAATTTGAAAAAAATTCATATGGATGTTACTTTGGAAACATCCGAGTAGTTATTCGTAATTAATCCAAATAATATTACATAGATCATTGAGTGTTCCAACTAGTCACCAGTGGCAACGCCAACACCTGTATCTACAGTTAAATTTATTTTGGTGTGTGGCTTTCTCATCACAGAAAGAGCATGTGCACCCATGAAGTGCTCTACAATCTCATGGGTGCACGTGCCCTAATAATCGTGCCGGCTGATATATAGTTTTGTAATCTTATCAGCAATTCAGCATGCCCACGTCTGTATCAGGTTATCTGTGATGAAGTAATGTCCCGTTCACCTGCCGAGGGCTTCTTGCAGCTCAACACTGCTAGATCTTATCCAGAAGAAATCCAAAGAACACCGATAGAAAATAGGAAAGAGATGATTGTTTTTGTCGTGCACCTGATGCCTGTGCTTCTAGTTACAACATTGTCCACTGCAACAAGGGCATTTAAATTTCACAGTTAGCTATTGAGCACCAAAATTATGTCGTTGCGAGACAAATGGATACTAATATTGACCATTACAGGGTACTTACCACACTGTGCCAGGTGATAAAAGCATTTCAACCCAACACCACACCTTCCGTCAAGCCTCCTACACTCCTGACACAAATCAGATTTATGGTCAACTTCAAATGATACCTTTATGCCCAAGTTGTATTCATCGTCGATCTCTCCAGTGATCAAGCTATACGATGCACATTCAAGAACTGTTAGCAGTTTAAGTCACCCGGATGGATCCCATTTCCTAGCTTTTCAATATCATCAACGACCAAGCAAGAGTGTCCTCTGCTTGCATCAAAGATGCTACAATTATGAGAACCCGAGCAGTTTTCTAACTGGGTATGAGTCCAGGTGTGCTTGGTTTCCGCAGTTGAATAGGAGAACTGAGTTGGGTTGGGATGGCAAGCCTGTGGAGAGAAGTGCAGGATATACGTAGATGGCAGATTCAGACTGAGGACCATCAGGGACCACTGTCAGTGTTCTTGCTGAGTAATCAATCAAAGAGATAACGAGAAGGCCCATGGATGTTCTGCAATACAGCTTTCATGATCTGCAAAGGATCATATCGCTCAACCAAGATGAACTTGTAGTAGACGAGTTTGGAGACTAATTGTTATGATATTCCACATCGGGTAGATGGTTCTCATCTACTTGAATATAAGTTTAAGGGTTCTCCCCCACATTGACTAGTCTTTTGTGGTGGGCTCTTCCTTGGCTTATGTCCGTAACACTAATCTTGCCACAAAAGCCTTAGTTTTGATTTATATTCACTCGCATTGTATTTATACATGACAAAGTATCTACTCTAAAAGTCATGACCCTTGTAACAACCATGACCCTTCCAACAGACACATACGAAAATTACACCTTTAAACAAACAATCCTTCACTAGAAAAGTACAAAGGGGTTCGCTTATACTATATCTAATTCTAGTATCAAACGCAATGAAAGCGTCTGGAAAATGAGGAAATCATTTATTTTGGGGTAGATGGTTGACGCATGGGGAGGATGGAGTCTATTCCAAAAGGACACTAAACTTAGTAGCAGTTAAACACGGAGTTTCGATCCCCAACAGTTGCAGTCCGGTACATTCTAGGCCAGCTCAGTAACTACTGACTAAACCTTTGGCCTCGCCTCATCGTGAACCTGTTAATTTTTATTTATTTTTCTAGCCGTGTGTGGCAGCGTCAATGGTGGCGATTATCAGAACACACCCAGGACTAAATGCTATCTTTTCCTTAACTTTTGATGACGAAGATGTAAACAACATTCACGTGGTCACCACAACGGGTGATGATCTCATGAAAATAATCGCCGACTTTGGCGATGAGCTCAGATCTTTAGATCATCTCGTTCCGTCCTAATGCATTCTGAATCGTGGATCCAATAAAATGATGTCTTTTTGAATCATTTTTTTGTATGGGTTACTATTACCGGATTCAGATCTGGTGCAACGCAGCTAGTCGATGGACGTTATTTGTACCGCACAATCCCCAAACACTCGCTGCAAACTTTATTTGATTTATCCGAAAATATTGTACATTACTTCTTTTTTTATCTCATCTTCCAAACGAAGCCGGACGGAATCCGCAGAGAAACGATGTCGCTCCACGTCAGCGCCGCCAATCTCAAACTCCTCGCTCATTCGTCAACGCCGTCACGGAGGCTATTTTCGAGTTCAGTCAAATGCGAAGTATCGACGGAAGTGGAGTACCGATTCACGACGTTGAAGAACGGAAACGATGCGCTGGATATTTGCAGAGTGATTAATGGTATGTGGCAGACGAGCGGCGGTTGGGGTAGAATCGACCGAGACGACGCTGTTGATGCTATGCTTCGTTATTCTGATGCTGGACTCTCCACCTTCGATATGGCAGATCACTGTAATCAAATCTCCTATCTTTATCTCGATTTTGAAACCCTAGGGTTTTCATTGATTGTTTTTCATAGAATTTTATCTTTTGTGCGATCTGATTTTGTTTGGCAAGAAGACAAATGATTGATGATGTAGCAATACATATGTGGACTTTAACAAATGGTGCAGATTGGAGAAAGTGGATAGAGTCCAGTTCATCAGTTGTGATTTTGATTTTAATCTTTGTGCCTGAATGATGGTAGAGTGGACGGCGAATTGTCAAGTTGGGGTACTTGGGAGGCGGAGTGAGTGTGGGTTTAGGGGGGAAGGGGTGTGGTAGGGGATGATAACAAGGTGTGAGGGTTGTTGTCAAGAATGGGAAGGACTCGTTGGGTATGTGTAGAGTGGTTAATGGAATGTGGCAAACTAGCGGAGGTTGGGGAAAGATTGAGTGGGATAGTGCAGTGGATTCAATGCTTAAGTATGCAGATGCTGGGCTGAACACATTTGACATGGCAGATATATGTAAAAAAAAACAATACTCTGAAAGGCTTGTTCATTGTTACTTGCTTACTGAAACTTCAATGAACTTAAGCACTCTATATTGTTTCATATTCCTCATTTTGTTCATGAAAAAAAAAATTGGACTTGCTTTACAGAATTCCGCTATCATTTCTCTTAGTATATTTCAGCCCAGCTGTGTGCTGGTGTCTGGTCACGCAATTTGTTGTATAAGTATCATTATTATACATATTAGATGTTTATCGATGTGTTATATATTATTTTTTCGGATTCCAGATGGGCCTGCTGAGGATCTGTATGGACTCTTCATCAACAGAGTCCGTAGAGAGAGACCGCCCGAGTATTTAGAGAAGGTCAGAGGGTGAGTTTCCAATATGTCCCTTATGCAGTAATATATGTTCATTATTTTTATATGATTAGCAGGTAGGATATGTATGTTGTTCGCATCCGTGGATCATACCCTCCTCTAGGAACAATGATGTATCTATTAAGTTAGGTGTGCTGACCATTTGTTTCATGTGATGTAGTCTCACGAAATGGGTGCCACCGCCTGTTAAAATGACAAGTACTTTTGTGAGGAACAACATTGATATTTCACGTAAGAGAATGGACGTTGCATCCTTGGACATGTTACAGTTCCACTGGTGTGTAGTCTGTTTGCTGTTAACCTTTATGCAAAGCTCAATCCTATAGTACCCCTTTTCTTGAGTGCAAGGGTCAAATGTTCAGACAAGTGCTACGGTGCTTCAATCTTGATTGAATATGTGACTTCAGGACAGTTACAAGAATGAGTAAAGAAGCCGTTGTCATTTACAATATCTTTGGAGTATTCATATCTGTAGAATTAGTATGATAATGGAGCCATTTTCGGGCCTGCACTGGCATGGCGAATGCTTACAGTTCAAATTAAGCTCTTTGTTATTATTCATAATAATTTATGGAAAAAATGCTAAAACTAAATATATCAGCATATCTTGTTTACATTTTCAAATTGCTGATAATATTTACCTATTTTTTACCTCACTATCCTTACACTTTCCTTTCACTGGTGCAAGGTGGGATTACTCAAACACTGGATATCTTGATGCTTTGAAACACCTTACTGATTTGAAAGGAGAAGGTTAACTTAAATAAATCAAATATCTGATATATTTATAAGTTATAACTACTGCAATGTTTCCAAGATTTGATGTAGTTACTTCAGCTGAGATGTGCAGGTAAAATCAAGACTATTGCTCTGACAAACTTTGACACGGAGAGATTACAAATAATCTTGGAAAATGAGATTCCAATTGTCAGCAACCAGGTAAATCATATACTGTGGTTTTTAAGGAAATTAAGTTATGTGAGATAAAAGTAAAAAAGAGAATTAGCGGAAAGTGAATAGATTGGAGAGATGATGTAAATGTGAGAGAAAAAGTTTTCCATTTAAGAAAATGGGAAGAACATTTTGGGACACTAAAAAGGAAACGGGAAGATTAAAATGGGACGAAGGGAGTAGTTTTTCACTTATGGATGTATGCTTACTTCTAATGGAATATCCAAATCCATAAACATGGGTTTTTTGCTTTCCAGGTTCAACATTCTATTGTAGACATGCGCCCCCAGCAAAAAATGGCAGAGCTTTGCCAAATTACTGGAGTACAGTTGATAACGTATCTTTCTCAATGTTGTTCTCTCCCGTTTTTTGTGTGCTTTGCAGGATTTCATTTCATTTCATCAATGAATTGAAAAAGTATCTGGCAGCTGCTAAATGTTCATTGTTGTTCAAGTTACTACCTTGATAAACGCAGATATGGAACCGTGATGGGCGGTCTGCTGTCTGAGAAATTCCTTGACACCAACTTGTCCATTCCCTTTGCTGGCCCTCCTTTGAACACTCCCTCACTTCAAAAATACAAAAGGGTATGGCTTTTGAATTATGGTAGACTTGCTCGGTGATATAGTGTTAAATTTACAATCTAGATCTGCTAATGAATTGATCCATCTGAAACATTTTTAGCGGAAGAGCTTAAAGAGCGAAATTTGATGATAGCATATATGTCTTAAAAATGTTTGCTGAGGTATATCTTAACAAGGACATTAACTTATGGCAGATGGTGGATGCATGGGGAGGGTGGAGTCTTTTCCAGACTCTTCTGAAGACGCTAAAAACAGTGTCTGTCAAACATGGGGTTTCAATCCCAACAGTTGCTGTCAGATACATTCTAGACCAGGTCAGCCACCTTCCTCGTCTTAAATAAATTATATGTGTATGCATCTTAAGTTGGAAGTATTTTTTCCAGCCATCTGTGGCCGGATCAATGGTTGGGGTGAGACTGGGATTATCAGAGCACATTCAAGACTGCAATGCAGTCTTTTCACTCGCTCTGGACGAGGAGGATGTAAACAACATTCAAGCAGTCACAAAGCAAGGGAAAGATCTGATCCGAATAATTGGCGACTGTGGGGACGAGTACAGACGTGCATGAAATGTAATATAGTTGTTACAGTTCTCGAGAATAGTTACGAGCACCTGATTATTTGAGCCCTGTCAATATTAGGCAACTGATCAGTCCCATATATACAAAGCCTCATAGTACGAGCATCAGATTTTGTATACGTTTTTTGAAGTGTTGCACTACTGCAGATGGTTGATGAATTGGTCGACTGTATGAACCTGGACTTAATTTTCCAAGGTCTGACAGCTCAAACTGCCTAATGATCCATTAAAGTGGCCACACCGTTTCATTCCAGGCTGATAAGAGAAAGCTGGTGAATATATTAGTGTGGTTATATGCAGTGGCGTAGCTATGCAAAGGCTACTTGGGCTCTCTTTGACCCCAATTTTTTTAATATATATCAGGGTTTTGTGATGGATTTTAGTCCAAGTAACCGTCGAATAGAAATAAGTTAACAGTGATAACTGATAGTCGATTGAAAATTGAGAATTCAATTTTCCTAAGAATATCTGACGGCAAGTGGCGACTGCAACATCCGCTGCCGGTAATTTGTTTTCAATTTGGAGATCTGTTTGCGGTTCGGGTTTCTGTGACATCCGCTGCCGGCTTTTCCACAGGTGATTTGAGTGAAGATATCGTAGTAAGTGAAATGCTTGATTTGGTTAACTATTGCTGGTGATTGGAGTTGTATATGTTCTGTCTGAG
>JAWWMW010000301.1:60669-73238 GCA_035048345.1 Echeveria elegans | reverse complement strand
AGTAACATTTTATCATGAAAATATAATCAATTTATGGGAATTAACGACTCGATGGATCGTATAAATACGCTCCATCACTCACCTGTTCGCAGCCGAACACAAGTCACATCCAACTCAACATGGGCATCAACGCTACACTTATACTTTAAACTCATCAGATCCCGCAAAGCCCATCAAGGAAACTTCACTCCATCATGTGTATCAACCGCCTAGCTCCAAACCCAGGCGGTGCGATCCACTCAAAACTCAAATTTGCTGCACTACCACTCTGTCATGTCGTTGGTGTCACAATCTCCAACGGATGAGACCATCGCCGATGTCAACAAGCGTAATCGCCGCCACCAAAGTCCAATCTCAATCTCTATCCCGATCTATACCACCACCAACAGCAACCACAAAGCACCACCCACCCACCCACCTACCTCAACTCATCTATCCATAACGGTTGCAAGTCATTTACCATCCACCAAACCAATCAAACCAACCGCGACTCCTTCTCGCAGTAGCGCGCACCATCGCTGGACACCTATGCCGCTCTCAGATTCAGCCACTCCTGCCGCACAACTGCAGCTGACGCACTGCTCCTTTCATCCATCATCATTCCAGCCGAAACCCTAATTACACCAGCCCAAAGCTGGCCCAATCAAATTCGGGTCCATCATTTAACAGGTCAGTCCAGGTCCAACTTCACAAGACAAATTCATCAGACCCAACAAAAAAAAGCAGTGCAATTTTAACTTTAAGAAAGTTGAAATTGAGGGAGGGTGTTAAGGAATTAAATGATTCTCATAAATATATAATATTTATTGTATATCATTTAATTAGAATTATATTTAGTATATTCATTATTGTTAGACATTATTAGTATTCTATAATTAGAATAATCTATCTATTTAAATATCCCTATCATGTAACACATATTCTCGTGATTGAGTCTGTCCACTCATTCCTGGTTCTGTCAAAACCAGTCAATATATTTTCATTCTTTTTTATCTTTAATAAAGCCCATGCCAATGTTTTCAATCAACTCAATTCAAAATCGAAACAGAAGAACACTAGGATATGCCCTTGAACTTCGTTAGTATTGATTTTATTATTAATAGTAGTATTATTTAACACTAGCCGAGATCCCGTCCTCCCGACGAAATTTTTTTTCGTATTTCTATTTGATTCATCTAAAAATACTAAATATTTTTCGCTTAATTTTTTATTTTTAATGTTAATTTTTTATTTTTTATTTTTAATATTTTCAATTTTCAATTTTTTTATTTAATGGGCCATAACCCATTATATTTAATTTTAATGACATATTTATAATTAGTGCTGGATAGATGAATAAAATTTTAAATTTTGTTTTGGTTTTACATTCGTTTCCTATTTATTTATATGTTTAGATAAATGTAATGACCTGCTATTAACCATAACCTGTTCTTTTGTTGTCGAATATCTATTGATTCATTTTTATGTAGTCGGAATGATAAGTTCATTTCGTATATTTGAAAAAGCGCAAAACAACTTCATTTTTCAATTTCAACATCACTGCAAAATGAACTACGTAAAAATGAAACCTTATGTATATAATTCTTCCAAACATCACTGCAAAATCTTTGTTCAATTATATAGATAAAGTCGGTGCAATGTGTGACCTGCTTTTGATGAATTATACAGATTAAGGAATGCCGCATCAATACAAATAAATTGAACAAAGGAGCATAAAGTTCAAATAATTGTCTAATCCTAGGTTTCTTCATTTGCGGAAATCGGTGAAACCTTATGTCAGGATCACCCTAACATGTGTACATGTTATCACGGAGCTTGGCTTTCTTTTCCCTCAACATTTGGACGGAGGTATCAAAAGGGGTATGTGTTTCATTTCAGGTACATGTTTGAAACAATTTGGATGGATTACTCAAAAAAAAACGTATGGGTAACTTCGTTTTCCGTTGCAACCCTAAGAAGAGGTGGAGAGGATGATTGCGAAGTATAAAATTTAGGGTTCCATCTTAGATTTTAATGTCGCACAGATTTCAAACTTCTTCCTAATCTTTTCCATTCCGGATCTCACTTCACGGCTTTAATTTCATCTTTCCACCTCATTTTCCTTGGGCCCTGTTAAGTTGCGGGGAAAAAGAAGAGAAAAGGAAAAAGTAAAAAAATTAAAGTGAAAATCAAATGTGTGTTGGTTGTAAGGAAAAAAATAAAAAATAGATCAAATGAGATCAAATTTTTTTACAACTTTCTCATGAGAATATCATTTTTCTTTTAAAAAATTTCTCACTTTTTTCCCGCAACCAAACATAATCTTAGCGTTGCTTGAAGAGTAATGCATGGTCGATGGCTATTACCACAGAGTAGATTTGAAATAAATTTGTGGCATAAGGTAACCGACAATAGAGCGTGTTTTATTAGTAGTAGAGATACTAAAGTCTTTGAGGCTGGCATCATTTGATATGCAGCAAAACTGATGAGCGACAAAGGGTTGGAGAGTTTTATTTTGTAAATCGTCACTATACCAATCTGGTAATATAGCGTATAACCCAAGGTGGACGCTAATGAATTGTGAACGTCATATTTAGCCTCCACTAGACGCATATGTCTATATGAACGCTAATTTGCGTGCAAAAATTTGGCAAAAAATATTTGCGTCCACGAACAGGACGCTAGCTAGATTGTGAGCGAAAAATTTTGCAAAAAATATTGACGCCCACGTGGACGCCAATAGAAATAAATTAGCGTCCACGTTGACGCTAATATTTATATTTTCAATTATTTTTTTGAAATTAGAAATAAATCAGCGTTCACGTGTACGCTAACATTTTTTAAAATAGAAATAAATTAGCGCCCACGTGAACACTAATTTTCAACTTAAATTTTAAATTATCAATTTTTAACTTAAAGGGGGTAAATTAGCACCATCCGCATAGGTATTGAATTTATATATGTATATGTATTGAATTTAAAATTTGTATGTATGTATATGTATATGTATATGTAATGCAATGCTTTGTTATTTTGTGAATTTGTATGTATGAATAGGTATTGAATTTGTTTTTTTTGTTGATATATTGTGATGAATATTGAGATTTTGTTATTGTTCTTGTAATTGTTATCGTTCTTGTCATTGTTGTTGTTGTTGTTGCTATTTGTTATTTTGTGAATTTCTTATTGTTAGGCCGAGGATTAGGGAGTAACTGTGTAATTTATTAGTTATTAGGGATTAATTAGGTAATTTGTTCGTTACGTCATAAATTATATAATTATTTAGCTATTAGTGACTAATTTTGTAATTTTTATTATTTTATAAATATGAGATCATGATGGGGTACCGTCGTGGGGCATGCCCGCTACGTGACATGGGAGACGCTCCTGAGTCTGGCGAGGATCTGCCAGACGCACAGCGTGATGAGGCCGAGACACCGCATGCCAGGAGTTCAGAGAGAACGGAGCCGGACAGGATCGACTTCGATGCTCTTGTGAGTCTCGAGTTATCTCTCGGGCTCACCCCGACAGCGTTCACGTGACATGACGGGCCCGAGTGGTACGAGCACTTCGGCCGAAACAGATTACGCCACCTCGGCGGTTAGAGGTTCTCGAGCAGATCGTCCGGTAAGGACCGTCGATCCCATCACTATTTGGGGTCTGAGTTGGACTGGCGGGAGAGGTTAGTTTTTCTATATTTTTAAATATTTATTTTCAAACTGTTTCATAAAATAACTCGACTGTTTGTTCAAGTTATAGGTTTGAGCCCAGCCACAATGTGGCGCGCTGGGCTACTCAAATTATTACCTCCAAGCCATATGCGGACGCCTGGAGGTTTTAGAACGCTGGTAGAGCGTCTCGAGACCGTTGGTTCGTGTCATGGAGAGTGTGTTATTTTCTTTTTGTTATTTCAAGTACATATTTAAGTTATATTTCTCCTAACTATTTTTACTGTTTCAGACGCACTTTCGCTGGGATGAATCAGTGGAAGATATAAGCCCATCAAAGATCCGAAAGAGGTGAGAGAAGCAGGTAGCGAAGCGTTACAACTACGTTGTCTACAAGACTCGAGTGGCTGGAAGAAGCCAACTTGGATGAAGCAATGGAGTACGCCTGAGTACCAGGCAATGCGGCAGCGGCAGCAGCAAAAAAACAAATCAAAATTTTGGTCGCCGCTGCACACATCGTGGTCCATATACATGGTCAAACACAAGCGTCACATGGTATGTATTAATTAGATAGTTTTCATTCAATTAGAAACTTTAAATTATTTAATTATTTAACATTTTATTTTATTTGTAGGAGGCTCAGTTCGGGAGGCCAGTCACACCTCACGAGTTGATGGTCCACACTCACGCATCGGGGTGGGCGCGGTGCGGTGTGTTGCGGGTTAGAGATATACCCATACTCGTACCACATTAATCGGGTTGCTGATATTTAAAACCATAAACTATATCATATTGTGGAAACCACAAATGTGCACCACATTTGCGGTGCGGTGCAGTTTGGATTGAAACCCGCTTCACATCATGAATAATAAAAATAAATTTTGACATAAATTAAAATTAAATATAAAGGAACTTCAGGTTTTAGTAAGACGCATAAACATGATATAAAAAATAGAATCATCATCAACTTCTTCACGAGTTTGCGATCTCGGGTTATGTCAACTGCAATAAACTGAGAAGCGAAGAATTAGTAATATGTATATAAGATGTAAAAAGTTAATTATAAAATAAATTGAATAGTAGTGCTTAAGAATATACCTGATTCCATTTTGTCTAGTTTTGTATAGAGTTTAGTCCAGTTTTGGTTGGCTCCTTATACATAGAAAATATGATCCACCCTGAAGCCAATCGTTCAGACAAACAAACCCTTCAACCATACTAGGAGTTAATGAAGCTCTAAAAGGATCCAAAACCCTTGACCGTAGACTAAAAAATGATTACAAAGCAACGGTAGAGGCTGCAATCACAAATATATCTTTGGCAACCTTGAAAAGAATAGGATATCTACCGGCATTCTCCTTCCACCAATCCAACAAACTAAATTTTTTATTTTCAATGGCTTTAGATGGTTCATTGAAGTACTTATCTACTTCATCTTTTATCTCAACAACATCCTTCTGCTTTCTAAGCTTCATAAACTGACTCATTGATGTAGTATATGAATCTTCGTCTCCGTCAAATAAAGAAGGTTCATCATTTATCATATTTTTGAAGCTTAAAGAACCCTCACCTTCCACAGTCGCATACTCTGAATATAACTTTCGAAAACTGCTGATCACTTCATCTAATTTTGCTTTTACCCATTCCTTCCTTTTACGCTCCTCCTCTTCCGCTGTCAAGTTGCTCATACTCTCTTTTTTGAATAACTTTAGAAAAAAAATCCAAATATAATATTTTGTACCTGGGATCGAGTATACTTCACAGCGTTTCTTATGGCATCTATGCTATCATCTAATTCAGACATTCCATCCCTCACAATTAAATTCAAAATATGGCAACAGCACCTCACATGCAAGAAAGTACCTCCCAACACCAAACAACCCCAACTTGAAATCCTTTCCTTGATATGTTCAAGTGCAACTTGATTGCTTGATGCATTATCAACAACAACGGCATAAACCCTCTCAATACCCCATTCATACAAACACCGCTCTACCAATGTCCCAATAGTCTTTCCTTTATGATCAGGAATGACACAAAAATTCAGAATGCGCTTTTGTAACGTCCATGCCTCATCAACGAAATGACCTGTCAACACTAAGTAGTTTATATTTTGCACAGAAGTCCATGTATCGGTTGTGAGGGAGAGTCTTATGTCTCTTGTGCTGAAATAATCCTTGAGTTTCTCCTTCTCACATAAATATAAATTCTAAATGTCCTTTGTTATTTTCCAACGGCTAGGTATATTAAACACAGGTTGTAAAGTCAAAGTGTACTCTTGAAATCCAACAAATGAAAATGGTAGCTCATCTTTAACTATCATTTTGACCAATGCAAGCTTAGCACTTTCATAATTATAAGAAATTGCTTTGAGAGCACCCCCGTCGGAACCGCTTCCGCACCATTCAAATGCGGTGTGGTGTGATTTTTTAAATTTATTTTTTTATTTAATGTGGTGCGATCTCCGAACCCGCTTTTGCGATTTGGTGCGGACAATTTTCGAATATGGTGCGTTTTTTGCCCACCACTAATTGTCAATGTGTTCATCCTGAGGGTGGCCGGAACTTGGTGCAACACTGCAACTACAAATCCGGCCAAATCAAGCGTGTAACCGTGCGTCACCTATGCAATAATGCAAGCCATGGGACAAGTTACATATTCCGTTGACATCATGTGATTCATTTATCAACTACTCTTACTTTTGAACTTCAAATCAACACACCATCATAAATTCATAATAACATGAACTTCAAAGTAAATCCTTGAGATTTAGGCAGCTAAGCTGAGTGCTTTACTATGAACTGTTTGAAAACTTGCATGAGTTCATTGGAGGGCTCCGAGTCCGGGTCTATGGTGAAGAAACCGTGTTGTTGGCCTTCCAATTCAAGGTATTCGATATTCTTGCCCCAGTTTCTTAGATTGGCTACGTAGTCTTTTGCGCGGTCTTTCAGCAGATCGCTCCCTCCGCATACTACTAGGATCGGGTCTATGTCAAGCGGCTCAATGGGCGGAGAGTTTGGGCCGAAGGGGTTGACAATAGGATGATCCTGAGTCTCTCCCATCGGAATAGATAGCCTCCAAAACCTACAATGTTATTTTTTTGTTTTCAGGCAGAACAGAACATGTTAATGATTAATGTTATATGGTTGTTCGTCAAACCTGTCGATGAGATCAAGTGGCAGAAAGGCATCTTTAGGGCCTTCAGCCTCGGCTTTAGATATCACAGTCCCGCCAAAAAATGGAGCCAGGTAGACGTATCCTCGGACACAGACAGGGCTTAGTTCTGGCGAGCCAGCTTTGAGTCCTACAGCCAAATGATGGGCAATATTCCCACCAGCTGAATCGCCGGAGATAAAAACATTCCCAAAATCAGCAACGTCAGTAAACCATGTGTCTGGATGCTCAGCTACCGCCTGCTCTTTCAGCCATTTAACTGAGCTGAAGCCATCATGGATGGCAGCTGGTAGGCGGTTCTCAGGAGCCAGTCGGTAGTCTGGTGCGATGATCACGGCTTGAAGGTCATTGCAGAGGCGAAAGCAGTAGTTTTGGCAGTTGGGCCACGTGCGAGAGCCGATACAGAAGCCACCTCCATGGATGTAGTAGAGGATAGGTAAGCGGCATGTGGCGGTGGAGGACTTGGCTGGCTTATAGAGGCGGAGGTATAGATGGTTGGTGGAATCAAAGAGAACGTCTTTCCAGAGGACAGAGCCGTCTTCGGTTACAGGGACAATGAAGCTGGGCTGGGAGGAGCGGTGGATGGAGCCGTCGCTGAAGACTCGGAGAACGCCTCGGCATTCATCGACTTCATACGGAGCTTGGGTGTACTCGGACATTGCTTTATTAATTCTTTGGGTGTTTTTCTTGGTTCCTCCGTAAGATAGTGTAGTTTGTTAGATGTTATTAAGAGGGGGATGCGGAGGCAGATACAGACAGAGGAAGTGTTAGGGGTTTGGTTCTGCAGGCGAAGGTTGTTGTTGTCTTTATACGTGGTGAGTATGGTACGGGTAGTGACATTTTTTGATCGTTGTCTTATTCGTGGTGGTTGGGTTTAGGTTTTGGAATCAGATACAAGCAATAACAACAAGACACACTGACACAGTTATTCATGGTTAACCCTCCCACTCAATATCCAATATTTTAACCTCAGATCGGCTATAGCTATAGCTATAGCTATATCCGTCCTAATTCGACAAAAACTACAAGTCCGAGCAGAGAAGAAAAATAAATAATTAAAGGAAAACCCTTGAATATACATTAACATATACACCTTGTCAAAACTCAGAAAAGAAGGCAAAATTTGGGCAGATTGGTTTTACAGCATGAGATTGTTACCTTGAAATTGACAGGATGATACAGTTAGCAGCCGGTCACGCGCCCTTTGAGTACCCAGAACCTTGACACTTCTTGCAAAGAACCAGAAATGGAAGGGTATTTATTCCTTCTCAGTGAAAAGTCATTAACATGAAATCAAAGATGTGTCCTGTCCTCGCAACTATATACAAGTTTCGAGGGGAGAAAACAATTTTTCACAGAAAATAAAAGTAAGTTGTCTTTTGAGATGTTATCAGCTATGAATAAGAGTAGTCGGCAAATAAAATGGATAAAAAAGGGGAGTTAGCAACACTGCGCGGGATGGAATCTTTAGCATCCTTCACACTTGAATTGAAACAAATGGAAAGCAATTCTTGCACAAGACACTAACTTTTTTTTGATAGTGGACACTAACTTAATTAACACTTAACAATAAGCTTTAGGCCCCGTTTGGTTGCGGGAATATAAAATTTAAAGAAAAATTTTGAGTGAAAATGAACATGCGTGTTTTGTTGTAAGAAAAAAAACAGGCAAAATGAGATCAAATTTTTCTTACAACTTTCTCATGAGAAATCATTTTTCTTTCAATTTTATTTTTCTCACTTTTTTCCCGGGAATCAGATGGAGCCTTAAAGAGAAGAAAAAAGACACATTTTCCACCGGATCCATATAGAGTCAAGCTCACCAGTGGAATTCTACAGACATTATACTATGAAAATTCACATAAACATCCTATAATACCCTACATTAGCAGATCTTGTTTCACGAATGTGCACAAGGAATACAAAGTCCCACAAAATGCATTAGAAATAGTAGAAGGTTGCCTAACTTCCTAATGCAAAGCAAACGGCCTACTAAAGGCCAGCAGATGTTAAAAACTTGCAGCAGAAAAAAGAAGCTTCACTACCTGCACCCTTGCACACTTTACAGGTCAGTAAATCCTGTTTCGTTCTTCATTTTACCATTATCGCAGAATACACATTTTGTGCCACCTGTACAAAAAGTAAATCTCCAATTAAGCATCTCTTTAAAACTGGAGCCACCAGTGAAGAATTTAAATCACAGTTTTCCTGAGTCATGGAGCGCTAAAGAAAATGAAGTCTGGAGCTTATTAGTTAGTACTGTAGTTATTGGTTACTACACAAAGCATGGTGCAGCCAAGGTGAATTCAACACCAACAGTCACTACAGAAAAACACATAGTTCCAAAATTTTCATTACTTGATCTGATCCTACCTAAATGCTCTACTTCACGGATCTTTTTTTTTCAAAGATCCAAAGGACCATACCATATACATCAGAGAATATACTACACGAATCAGAAAGCACAAACTACATGACACAATCTCTCCTCCAAAATACAAAAATTGCAAATTCTCGAGAACTTCAACTTCCCAGTTCCCACCTTGCTGCAATATGACATCAGTCCGGACTCATAATCCAACTCCACTTCTCCACACTTGATCATTTGAAGTTCAACTACATCTAAATTGCCACTAGGCACTAACCCACCTTGTAGGAAATTAAACCAAAATGGAAACACGCAAACAAAAATGGCCTGCACACGTTACAAGCATACCATTCCCAGCACATCTCTCACACGGAACTGGATCGCCCTGCAAAAACAAACAACCAAAAATTTAAAATTAAAAGTGGAAAAAAAAACCCTAATTCTTCAAATTTTCTCAAAATCAAACATATGCATTGAACGACCTTAAGTCCGAGAAAAAGGGAGAGCGCAATGGCGGCCAAGACGCTGAAAGTGGCGTCAATGATGACGTGGACGGAGCGAGAGAAGAGAGAGGGTGGAGCGCGCAACAGCGAGAGAGCGTCGCCATTGGATTGAGGATAAGAGAGGGAGCGCAGTCTGTGGAGCACAAAACGGTTATACTGCTGCTATGCGGAAAAGTTTTTGATTTTAATATTATACCCCCCAACTTTGTCAAATTTCATTAATTTCCTTATTACGGATTACACCCCTTACCTATTTGAACTTTTTTTTTTTGATTGATTGTGAAAACAGTAGTACATGACGTACATTCCAGTAGAAGCACAGGCCAAAAAGGCACATCCACAAACATCACCCGACACACACGCCGGTAAACATCAACCGAACATCCAGACCACCTTAACAGATCAGACACATAAAGATCCATTATGGATCAAGACACCCTCACCTATAGCTCCAATCGATTTTATGTACAACGCAAGGAGCTATGGTGGAATTTATTCGCTTCCTCAAGGGAAGACTTACCAAAAAGCTAAACCGAAACTGAAAACTACCAATTGAAAACAACAAACACAGTAAAACAACAAACACAGTAAAACCACTACCGAAACAACCGTGTCTGAACCTGAGACCCACCGGATCAGAATCTTGAAACCCGACCAAGCCGCTCATCCGTACATACCCAAAATACAGTTGAGTGCTACTCCACCGATAAGACCACCAAGCAAACATCCGCGCCAAGCACTGATTCCACAACCATCCAAGCATCGCTGTCGGAAGAAGCAGGATCCAAGGCCGATGCATGCATCATCTGGATGGACTGCTGAAGCTCTGAGTTCGTGCATGTACTGGACATGATCAGATCTATACTCCATCGCCGACGGTAGTTGTTGCAGATCCATCCGATTTGAAACCCAAGAAGAAGAGTCGAGTCGGAGTGGATGGTGGCGAGTTTGAGTCCAAATCAAGGGGGAGCAGGGCGACATGGGAAACTCCGTGCAAGCAGCGGTCTAGCCGAGGCGAGACCACCGCGCTCCGACCGGTGACGTTCGAGCCTTGATCCGGGGAAGACAAGATGGGACGACGGTTTAAACAAATGGAAAACGAAAGGGGCCCAGGGGAATAGAAAGGAACCACCGTTGTGAAGAGCTGGTCCTCCTCCACCCCGGGGGAAGGAAGAATCCGGCTGGTGTTGAGGAAAGGGGAAGGTTTAGAGAGAAGGCGGAGGTTTTTTTGAGTTTTCAATTTTCTTAACTATTTGAACTTTTGATGATGGGGGAAGGTGATAGGAACCGAGTTCCCAATGCGTACCTTGAAAATAGAAAGAATTTATGTGGTTAAAGGTTCTAACTAAGGTTCTATTCTTTTAATTTTGATTTTAATTCAATTAAGTTCCATTCAATTTCTATTCAATTCAATAGAACATACCCTAAAAGTAAGCAGCGCACCATAAATTTTTTGGCTACTTTGCTTAACCTAATTTGGACAAATCTGTCAGGAATAAAATAAAAGGATAAGAAGGGTATTTACTGATAAACTGATTGATAATTTAGCGACTATAATGAGGCTTGGTCGGCCTATATTTATAGGGAAAGAATACCTCTTGACCCTAAATACACACTCTATACTAAAAGAAATGACTCTTAAGTACAAGACTAAGTGTTGATTCATGTACCCTTGTTGTACAATCTAGATATCCTATATACTTTCCCAGGATCAATTTCTTGACTCAGAACCTTAAGTTCTCTAATCTGTCCTAACGTTGTACTAATTGCGAAAATCTTATCTAAGTCTATATCAACTCAGTTCTAGCACAAAGAACAGCAAGAATTTGTACTAATGTACCTTGTGCACTATCACAAGTAAATCAACATTTGTCCTAAGTTCTAAGGGATATTTAACACCTAAAAGAACTTATTACACAGGTAATGAAACCTAACTCAAACAACAGTTTGCTCTACACTTTATTTCTCTGTTCTAAAGCTTGATTTCAATCAAGATTCTAAAGTACCTAGAACAACATTGCAAATAAAGAAAGTAATGCGTAAACACTTTGTTTATACCGTGGTTATATGACCTGAGGGCATTTAATCCACGTTGAGCATCTAAGGCTCGGTAATCCACTAGAACTTCTTGTAAACTTAGTCCTTACAGCACACAAACAACAGTGCACACAACCAGTGCAATCAAAAGCAAAACAGAGAACAAAAGCAGACTAAAAACTTCCCTGAAAATTCCGACGAAATCAGTCTTCAGACTTCGCCTCCGATCAGCACCAATCCGGCCAATATTTACAACATCATAGAGCTCTTCACTAGTCCTTCACTTTATCTCAAAGAAGTGATGATCATTAGCCAAACTCAATCTGCAGATTTCTCCACACCACCACAGATCCGTGCGATATTTGTATCACCAGGAAGCCCTAGACCAGACCTCCAACTCTTCCCAAACCAGCTTCGATGGATTCACAATGCAGCTACCTTGAGTCTGGACTGATTCGTATCTGTCGCTTGAGGGTTTAAGAGAGAAATCAGATCCAAGAAGATGAGAGCAAAAGAGAAGTATATCTTTCTCTGTCCAGCGCTCCCCTTTATATGATTGGGCCATCAGCAAGTGGGCTGCCTCCTTTGGGCTGCTCCATATCCCACAACCCTTGATATACATAATTACATACACGAATCTAATACATTCTAAGTTAGGCATATTGGTTTTAAACACTCGATATACGACTCATTTAGATTTACAAACTCTTAATAAAAATATTTAGTTTTAAACACACGTAAGAGTCGCAGAATTTAGGTTTCACTCATTATTATCAGGAGTAGTTTATAGTAGATAACTGTCACATACTTTATAAATACATTATGTTTCAAGAAAATGTTG
>JAWWMW010000301.1:41476-51658 GCA_035048345.1 Echeveria elegans | reverse complement strand
TGTGAGGCATCACAGGGCTGATGTCTGCATCTATTCCAGCATTGATAAGTATATTGAGGTACAAGGCTGTAACCTTTCCATCATTCTTAAATCCAACACTGTATGTTATTTTCATGGGATGTCTTCCTCCGGCGGTCAGCATGTCAGTCTTACGGTTATTATATATGCGCACTGGACGCCTTAATTTGTAAGCAGCAAGGGCACATGCAGTAGCGACCTAGAAAGTTTCGCATTTTCAAATAACAAAGATCTCTTCAATTGTAACAACATATCATTATTTTGGTAGGTTAATATTAGGAGGGAAATTTTTTTCACTCACAGTCGTAGCTCTTATAGCCTTTCCGCCAAAGCCTCCCCCAACCCTTCTGGTAATCACACGGACATTATGCTCAGGTAGGCCAAGACATCTAGCAATAGTCTGATGTGCAACCTCAGGGCACTGTATAGAACTGTAGACCGTCATGCAATTGTCTTCCTCCGGAACAGCGAGAGCAGTTTGGGTTTCCATGCAGAAATGATATTGTGACCCAAGTCTGATCTGGATATGACAATGAAAACAGAAACAAATTATAAATAATACACACAAAAACACGTACAAACACAAAAGGAAAAATATTTTTACTGATTTTACACACCTCAGCAGATATAATTTTCTGATCAGCTTCACTCATTCCTTTCACAAAATCACCAATTGCCTGCGGGTACAAAAATGAAGGAACTTCAAAGAAGCTAGACCTCTCGACAGCCTGTTCTACTGTAAGGATCGGTGGCTCTAAGCCTTCCAAGTCATACTCCACTGTAGCAAGGTTTGCTGCCACATCTGCCTTCTTCTGCGTCTCCGAAACCTACCAATATCAGTTGTCAAACCAAGTTAAATGACTTTCTTAAGCATGATCAATCATTAATGTCAATGCATCAAACATGTTTATCAGCCATGAAATGGAAGTACACATATTCAAAGACAGTAAACTATGAGAACTTAAAAGTGATGGCATTACCACAAGAGCAATGTATTGACCAACACACTCGGTAACGCCCTCTGCAAATAAAGGGCCAATACCAAATATGGTTTTATATCCAATATTTGCCCCCGATACTGGAATGTCCTTACACGAAACTACTGCAGTGACTTCATCTGACTGTGCAGCGGGATCTAATTGTATACCATTCACACGAGCCAAGCTTTTTGTACTACAAACAAATGATGCATGAAGACAATTTGGCGGGGAAGGAATATCATCCACATATTGGGCCTCGCCTGCATAAGAAGCCGAAATATGAATCACAATATGACAAAAGAAATATATGAATAAATTAGCTTAACCTTAATAAGGCTCTCTTCAACTTCAAAGCATTCACGGTAAAAAAGAAGAACAATTGAACGAAATGCTCGACTGCCATGACACTCATGTATCATACTATTGGTAAATACCGTAAAGGAGGTACTCAAACCTGAAGCTTGAATTGCAGATTCGGACTTCATGATGGGCTCACCAACAGGACGGTATTCCTGATTACATTCTACTAATTGCTTTCCGGATGAGATCAGTTTTGAACTTCTAACATGGTCGCAAGATAAGACATCGCAAGGCTCGTCACAAACTGAACTTCCAGGAATTGGACTTTTTACATCAGCGTTAACTAAGGGGCCAAGAAATTTGAATAGAAAGCTTACAGCCAAACTAGACTGATACGTAGCGTGGGACGTCCCGTCTTCTGGAATTGACACTTTGACTAATATTATAGCTTCACGCAAGATATCTACTGTGAGAATCTTTTCTGATATAAGCATTTCAACATTCCTTGCCCTTGCAGCATGTTTTTCGCCGTAGGCACCGAAAGCAAGCCGGCAGCTGTGTATAAATGCTGCCTTATTTCCTTCAGAGGTAGATATTTCGGCAAGGAAAGCAGCATTCAAATATGGTAGTGCGTTGCCAAGTGGCCGTGGGGAAGCTCTAAACGTTTCAAAATGGACCTTTCTGTTTGCATATGAGCTATTGTTAACGGGCATACAAGTAGGGATTTTGACACTCAGAAGTATTGCTTTTGGATCCAAGGGAGACCTTTCCAGGAACTCTTCCAGCATCAGAGTTTCATGCTTCGAGCCATGGACTATATCTATACTTGAATTTACACTAAGTAGTATCGTCACTAAATCCGAAGGAAAATGATTTCTCTGACTCATCACCAGATTTCCCCCTATACTAGCCGAATTCCGGATGAACAGCGAGGCTATTTTCTCCAAGTGACCAGCAAGCCTTTCAAACAAGACTCCATCCTGCTTCAGTCTGCTACTTCTATCTTTTAAAGCGTCAATCGCATTAGATATTGACACTGCTGCACCAAATTCTATACCAGTGTCATCTCGTTTTATCATTGAGAGCTGAGGAACACAGCTCAAATCAATGTATCTGGGATACTTCCGTACTTCCTTATAATAGCCACTACCCGTGTTTCCTGAAACTAGTTTTACATCTGATGCCTCATTGACGTCATCACAGTTTAGTAGACCTTGAAGTTCCTCCAAGTTAGCCGGACAAAACCAATACTGCTTCTGCTTTTCAGAATTCAAAACCAGTGGAGCCTTTATCTTTGTTTCCTTCTTTAAAAATTCAGGAAAAGTGCAAATCTCACGAGTTGGATCATACAAAGGTAATTTACTCACCTTCAGCTTCAAACTATCTTCCTTCTTCCAAAAGGAATTTAGTCCCAAATCCTCAATATCAACATCACACGCAAAGCTCTTGCAAGCATCAAGAATAGGTCTATAACCAGTACAACGGCATAAATTCCCCACAACAACCTTTTCAGCCTCAGAAACAGTCAACTTAGAGAATCCAGGCGGAGGATCTGATCTGTCTGATTTCTCAGCATTAACAAGAGCTGAGAAGAGAGACATAGACATTCCCGGAGTACAAAACCCACACTGTGACGCATGAAAACCAGCAAACCTTTCATGTATCGCGTGAAATCCATCTCTCTTATTTCCCAAACCTTCCGTTGTGGTAACTGAACATCTATTGACACTGCCGAGCAGCGTCAGACACGAACTCACTGCAATATCATCAACTCTGTCCAGCTGCGCATCATACTTGGACAACAACACAACACACGCACCACATCCACCTACGGTCCCAATAATCAACCTAATTAGAAATTTAAAAATGCAGCAAATCAGCAGCACAGTTAAGCAACAAACCAAGTCAAATCAAGTCAACGTGAGAGTAATATTAACTACATCAACCAACTGTAGCATAAAATCTAAATTCGGAACCCTAGAGAGGTACAGGAATAAATGTGGTGAAGATGGAAAGTGAGAAGCGGGGAAAAACCTTCGCCGCAGCTGAGTTTGACGCTTTTGAAGCGAGTGTGAGCGCGGAGGAACTCAATGAGAGTAGTGGAAGGATCGAAGGAGGATAGGTCGAATCGGAGTCCGTTGACGGCGAAAACTAACTTGTTTTGCACGGCGACGTCTGACATTGGAGAGATGGGAGATTGCGTTTTGGGAATATGTGGATGAGATGAGGACGGAGGTCAACTTGCTATGCGATGAGTCAAATACGAATAAAGAAATTGGAAGCTGTCGATCGATGCTGCTGCCGGTCTTTTGAAGGAATCGGATCGCTGCTTTAACAAAGGAGACGTTGCCGTTTTGGAAAGCTGCATCTGCTGCACGGAATCCGGTTCGATAATTGTGGACACTTTCTTACAAATCAGAAACACGAAGTTTCTCGATTTCGTTACCTTTTGAATTAGGCTTCAAAACATAATTAATCAAAACATTCAAGTAACTCATCATCATCAGCAAGTTGAAATAGCGTTAAATACATTTTACTTCTGCTTGTTTCCGATTCTATCCAACCTCATTCATCTGCAAATCACTCATCCCCTAGACCTTTAGGTCAGCAGGACTTAGATGAAAGAAGTGTAAAACCCTTTATCTACAACTCAACAAGACTAGTTCCAAAACTCAAAGCATCTTTAAGACACAGAAGCAAATTGAATGAGATGTGGTAGAGATCAGGCCAGAGCTGCAGATTGAATGTGAATGTGATGAGAGATTACGGCACAGATGCGGACAGAATGATGTTGCCAGTTTTTCTCTTTTTATTACAAAAGGTAAATGTTATATGCGTATGGGCTTGGGATAGGAATTCGGATACAAACAACCATTTCCGCTCTTCGAGTTAGTTAACGGTTGTTTTCGGATAATTAACTGGCAACATACGATATGAGAAGCATTTTAGCGACATAAAGTCCTGATGAAAAAAATGTCTGAAAATGCAAGCATGTTCATAATTTCACATGACCCTGATTCTCA
The DNA here is from genome assembly GCA_035048345.1 of Echeveria elegans. Classification (NCBI taxonomy): domain Eukaryota; kingdom Viridiplantae; phylum Streptophyta; class Magnoliopsida; order Saxifragales; family Crassulaceae; genus Echeveria; species Echeveria elegans. The sequence continues at coordinate 47,337 of JAWWMW010000301.1, read as the reverse complement.
ACATTTCCTCCAGTTCAGATAAAATATTGTATCAAATCTTAAATACCCTTCTCATTTAGGAACTCGAGGCTGACCGGAACCCATTTGTTGTCCGCAATTGGAATCAGAGTGATGCCTTTAGGAAACTCAATATCAGAAATGGTAGTGTAAACTCTAACTCTCTTGTTTAGTAAATAGCTTTGGCAGGTATTGTGGTTTGATCCGCCGCATTCTGCAGCTGAGAGTTTAACGCTTTTGCCTCGTCTAAATTCCACAGGAATCTTCAATGACTCCGCGCTGACATAGTTTTTGCTCTCGCTCTTTACAGCCTTCGTGATAGCTGCAATTTCAGTTTGTGTCGCGCATGTGAAAGTGTTTAGAATAGTAGTAAGGTCGGTAGAAAGAAAAAAAGGGTCAGTATCATGCACTGTTACAACTTATATCATTTGTGACTTACTGTGAACGATGGGTTGGCCGTTGGTATGCAACTTCTTGATTTGATTGGGTTCGCTTTCGTCTGCAATGAAGAACACCAAATCGGTGCATGATAATACTGACATCAATGCAAGTTCAATACTTGGGGACAAATGCAAAAAAGTAAATATGAAAAGCCTTGCATTTTATGAGCTGCTGCTTGATTATTTTTGCAGAATCTGAAGCCTGCAGAGTGGACTTTTTGATATTAACTGAAAGTTCCTGAATGGCCTTTTCCAAATCTTTGGTATCGATACTTTTAGCTTCTGGAGAAGTAAGTGGTTTAAGCAAGCTGGTTCGGTCCAGTTTACCTGAAAATGGAAAATTATAACTATAGGATCAAAATGCTATTATGGTGATTGGTGATCGCAGAGAGTCGTTAAATAAAGAAAAAAGAGCAAAGTTTCAGTTACGTTGTTCGAGTGAACGGTATGCCACTTGTGCAGCATAAACCTCTGATACTTTCTTGGACTTTGCCGCTTTACCTTGAAAACTTACACCTCCAACTTCAACTGTGGAGTAAAACAGTTGCATATGAGCTGGCCCTGAGTGGCTTGTTTTGTATTTTGGTAATGAAAGTCCTTCCTTTTGCGCCAACTCCTGGAGAAGATTTTTTACATGGCCCGGAAAAATCTGATACGCAGAAAATAAGAAGAAGAGAGATTAACAAATCCATCTTAAGATCCAACTCCTTCTGAACAAGCAAAAATTAGATACCCGATTATGAAATGTAGCAATACTATTTACCTGTTCAAGTCCATCTGGTGATAAACAAGTTAGAGCAATCTTTGCAGCAGCATTTTCCGCTTCCTTAGCTGTTTTAGAAAAACTTGCAGTCTTGAACTCTTGTTCCCCAACAGTAACGCAGGCCATGAAGTGACAATCTTTCGGTGGACCGATAATAGTGACAGAATATGATGGCAGACTAAGATGATTCTTTAGAGCAAATGTCCGCAGCTGAAGTTTGTATAGACATTCCATATCTGAGAAATCAAATATATTCTGATCGTGTGAGTACTTAAACGGACACGAGTAACCATCAACTCAGCGCAATCATCAATATTGCTTAAGAGGCAAGAAATAAATCCGAGCAAATTTGGGGAATTATCTTGACTTACAAGTATAAGAAATCGCTAAACGTGGAAGTATATCTGTTCATATTTTGCGAATGATGAATATGACAAACTCATCATACATATTCTTAACACGGATTTCAGAATGTAGATCTTTCTAAACTCTAACGAACTAATTTCACTAACATTCAGGCGCCGCGAACGTTACGAAATACAGATGAATCAAGTAACAGAACTGAAAATTTACCATTGGGAACGAAATCCCCGACAAGGTTCATAAATCCATACATGCGGAAAATAAGTCCGTAAGTCGATTAAAAGTAACATTTTTACCGTTGGTTTTCTCTTCAGGCTTCACAGTTTCGTCTTCCACCAACTCCGTTACTGTCAATATGCAAATGAGCTGAAATATGAAGTAGAAAAACGGCCTGTAATCCATCTGGACAGATAAAACTAAAACGATTAGATACTTTTACCAGACAGAGTGGAGTCCGATTCGAGTTGGAAAAATGCTCTCATTGCCGCATCATTCTGCGCCTCTTTGGAAGATTTAAAAGCAGAAGCAGACTCAAAAGACCGGCCATTCACCAACACAGAGGCTTCGAAGGCAGGGCAGTGATCAGTGCCATCTCTAAGACATGAGTACTTTGGCAAAGGACAATGGTTCTGCTGGCACAGCTGCTGCAATTTGGACTTATACATTTTGATATCCGTTGGAGAGATTGTATGATTTGGAATTGTGGGGTTTTGGGGAGGAGGAGAGGTTGATTTATGGGGTGATGAATTGTGTTGCTTGGTGTGGAATGCATGGATATTTTTCTTCTAAATGGTACTAAGAAATCAGTTTTCATCTTCTTGGTACAACTGGAATTTTCTTTTTAGTACTTTCAGTTTCCATGCCTCGGTATCTGTTTGTAATTTGTTGAAACTGTAAACTTCTGAGCGATGCTGTTGTCAAAAAATATATATTTGGGAGCTACTGAAGTCGGACATTTTAGCCCCAACAAAATGTTCTTTTTGGTACCTGGAAGATAATGTCTTCAAAACAAGATCTTGGAAAGGAAAATCACTATCAATGTCTGTTTTCATGTACTGAAGAGTTACCCAGTTGTGCATTTCTTGTACAGAGCTATGCATCTTTGTTATGTTAATCGGTTTCTGATTTCGTAACTGTTTTCGCAGGTTTGGACTAACAGAATTTGATTTGCTTCAGAAATGTGTTTTGATCGGATCCGCTGCATTAGCGTTGGTATGAATTGCACTCGAAATGAGAGTTCTACCATTGCGGAAAGAGAAGATACTATAACAATCAGCAATACAAGAAATAAAACACAAAAGACCACAAAGAGGAAACAACTACAACAGTGTCACAACAGAACATCAACAGATTGCCTGCCTACAAACCACAACTCTAAACCTTCAACAAACCATTTCCCATAACGCTGCACCTCATCAAACTCCCAACCGTATTAACCACCAGCCGCGCTTCCTCCCACCGGTTCCCTGCTGCTAATTTCTTATACAAATAGCTCTCAAACGTCATCCGCTGCACATACTCATCCCCGCAAAGCTCCACTAGCGCCTCGCGTGATGCGTCGCTCCCGTAAAATACCTTTTGCAACAAGTCTAGGAAAACAAATGTCGTCTTGTAGTTTGAATCCCATTCCTTCAAATACTCCCTTTTTAAGTCTTTCTCCTCTATCATCTTATGCCCTCCTTCAGACGCTTTTACTATCCCTTCACCGCACATTTTTCCGCTTTTCGCCGCAAAATATATCCCCTCACCGGAACATTTTGTCACGTAACCTGCCGCATCGCCTATTAGTGCAGCGCGGTGACGTACACGAACAGGGCGAGGGTGTTCAGGAATTGGATGCGCCTCTACTTTTATAACCTTGCCTCCTTGGATTTTATCACGGGCACGGTGTCTTATAGCGCGCTGAAATAATTTTATATCGCGCTTTGAGCATATCGTGCCCGTACCAACCGCGACATGATCGCATTTGGGAAAAACCCAAGCGTAGAAGTCAGGGGATACATCGCCCCCGACATACATTTCCGCAAGATTTTCGTAATACTTCATTTTTTCGTCCGGCAATCGGATCCGCTCCTGGAAGGCTATCGCGCAAGTGTAGTCACCTGCGCCGATGGCCTTAGCGACTTTACTATTCGCCCCATCTGCTCCAATAAGAACATCAACTTCGATCTTCTCACGGCGGCCGTCGATGGTATAATGCACCGTGTACGGCGATGTAGCGGTGGTCGGAATGTGGAGATGTGTCACTAGGGCGGAGATGATGGTGGCGCCGCTCTTCTCAGCTCTGGATCTGAGAAACGAATCAAGCACCTCACGACGACACATAGCTATAAACTCGTGCGGCTTCAGAGTCTTGCCAAAGTCAACGACACGGTTTGACGGAGAGATAATTCTCATTTCTCGAACTTGTCGGTCAACGATGGTCAATGGGATGTCAAACTCATCCAACATGCATATGGGTATAGCACCGCCGCACGGCTTAGCGTTGGTGGGACTTCGCTCGAGTAAGAAAGTTTCGACGCCTCCAGAAGCGAGGGCAGCGGCAGCGGAGGAGCCGGCGGGGCCTCCGCCGATTACGGCGGCGCGGAGTTTGCGGCCGGAGATAACGGAGGATGTGATTATTGAGATGCGTTTGGAGCGGATTTTTACGGGGTTTGTGGATCTGGTGATTGATTGGAGGAAGCGGAGGTCAGTGGAGTTGGATTTGATTGATGAGGATGCCATTTTTCCGACGAGGAGATCAGTGGAGTGAGAGTTGGAGGGAGCAATTAGTAACCTGATTAACAAAATTAATAGTACAGATTAGCGTGGTATAAGTTTCGAAATTATTTGTTAATGATAGTGTTTTATTGTTTGAAGAGTTGGTCAAAAGTTTTATATTTTTCTATCAATGTTTTTCATTTATCTCATCTCAGAATGTGGTGACAATTTATTCTTTTAATTGTTCGAAAGTTGTTCATTATATGAAGTGGTTGTCAGATTATTATGTAGTTTTTTAAATGACGGTATTTTTTTGTGGAGTTCACGAGATGATTTGATATAATTGATAATTATATAATTGACGAGTTAGAGATACTAGGTTAATTTTGTACGTTCCATATTATAATTTTCTTTTATCGTTTCAAAATATACTTCTCATTTCCTTAAATAGAATATTTTTTAACTTTACAAACACATTTTCTAACTTCACAAATACATTATTTCTCCAATTATATCGGAACGAAGGGGGGCGTACAATCTATCCAACAATCGAAAAATCGAGATTATTTTTAGAAGACCCTTACCTCACGTGAAAGGTTAAGCTGGTTGTATTTTGACTAAAATGGAATATATATTTTTATTTCTAGTAAGTATTGTTATAAACAACAATATATCAACTGCCAAATTGTCGCTTAATCAATCTCGTCATTTTTTAAGTTTATCAGCAGACAAGAACTTTGGTTAATGTGTCAACACTCCACCAAGCATGTGAATCAGGAAGTGGTTAGTTTTTTCGTAACAAAAACAAATTTGTTGTTTTGTACTAATACGATGTTGTTAAAAACACCTTTAATTTTTTTTTGTCACGTGTGTTTGGAGCTAAAATTAAAACAAATAACATATGAACGCAAATAAATATCATGTTTAAAATTATCATCGTGACCTGATTAAAAGACACACAAAACATTGTGAGTTTATAATTTTTAAGAATATTTTTATTTCTATTTGATTATCTACAAATGAAAGGTTAAACTCTTTTTTTTATCATATTTGATTATTTAAAAATGAAGATATTACATTGACTAACGAGTGGTCATTGCTCACTGAAGTAAGGGGTTATAGACTGGACTCCACCATTATTTCTTCACATTTGTTGAGGAGTTTTATTCTCTTCCGTGAAGGCTTTGTGTGAGGAGGTGTATTTGTCTCATTCTAGTTTCGACCTGGTAATTTTTTTTCTTGCAGGTGAAAGTTTGTTGATTGGTCGAGCTCGAGAAATCGATATCTCAAAAGGTTATGTGAGCGCGCAATTTTGGAAAAGTATGCTTATGATATATGGGTAAAGAATCACATGCGGACATGTGCTCGATTGAAATTAGATGTAATAAATGAATATGTATCTTGTACTAAAAAAATAGACCTGATGTAACTCACTATCAAAAAAACTTGTTACATGATTATTAAATCTTTTAACGGGTCAAGGACTATTATTTTGGGTAAGGACAAGAATGTCTCGGTTATAATAGCTGGTTCCTCTAGCAAGTCAGGTGGAAATGAGCCTCAATGGAAGGAAAATATAACTACATGTCAGCCAGTCC
>JAWWMW010000301.1:20665-31691 GCA_035048345.1 Echeveria elegans | reverse complement strand
AAAGAAACCCCCCAAATCACTTAGAACTTTCTTATGCTAAGAGTAGTTTAAACCACTAAGTTTATACCATTCCCTTGAGTTCGACACTAGATCACCCTAGTCTATAAATTTCTTTTGACGTATTTGCGGTATACACCACGATATTCAACGTCAAGCCTACTGGTAAATTAGTCAAACAAGTGCGAGAGGAGAGGGCGGGGTTCGATTCGAACGGGGGCAGAAGAAATTTTTTTGGTTCTTCGGGTCCTCGGGTCGGGTCGGGCGGCCCGAGCCCAAATCCGAATCCATCCAAATAGTAAACTTCTATGGATCGACCCGAGTCCAAAGGCTGCCGGGCCGGATCAGGCTTTCGAGCCAGGGCGGGTCTTGCACACTCCTATTGAATAACATGAGCTACACCTGATAATGACACTCATCTGATTGAACTGAAGCCACCCACACATGACTCATCACTCCCAGTCTGCACTTCAAAACCTGTCACTACTTGAGTCTGCCAAACCCCAACTCCTCCAGATCCCATTTACTACTAGATCTCAACGATCTTTTGCTTGGCTTGGTCAGATACAGAGAGGGTTTCTAGGTTCACTCCCATCTGGGTTTTCACTCCCTATTGCCTCACCTCAGTCTCTGAGGTTTGTGTGTCTACTAACCTCATTGAAGTATTTTACAGTTTGGGTTAGGGTTATTTGTTGTAGCTGGGTAATATATTAAGCATCAAAAATCTCATTTTGAAATTGCAGATATAAACGTTTGACTTCGTAATGCTTCATAAATTAGTTTGGGAATAGTTTTCGAATTGGGCTTTTGCTGATTATCAGTTTACTGTAATCCCGATTTAGCAAAAGTTTATCAGTTTTGTGATTATCACGATTGCAGCTGGTGAATCAGTGTTGTGTGGATTAGACACGATATATTAGTATCACTTCCATTTATTAATGTCTTCAAAGAAGCGGTTGATGTCTACTGTCTTGTTGATTCTGTGTGTCCCTGTATACTGGATTGGGGTAGACTTCTCTCATCTGTTACTTTTCGAACATATGGATCCCTTGCATTTAAAATGAGATGTCTAAATGTTTCAGATTGATGGAGTTGTCTCGTTTTTTATGTGTCACTAAGCGCATTTTGACGTGAACAGGCTAAGTGTACAAGTAGTACCGATTCAAACACAAAAATCGCTAGCAGATCTGAAAAGCTACAAAGAAATGCCTGCAGTCCATGATTCACAAATGTATACTTTGCAAATTGTTTACTACTGTCTACTTGATATTGTTAAGGTTTCTGGTGGTTAGTCATTTCGATATTGTTTCAGGTTTGCAGTAGTTACTGGAGCAAATAAGGGCATCGGGCTCGAAACTGTGCGGCAGCTAGCGGCTAAAGGCGTGACAGTTGTGTTAACAGCTAGGGATGAGAAAAGGGGTGAGAAGGCAACTTCCTTCCTCCACGAGTCGGGTTTGTCAAATGTCGTTTTTCATCAACTCGATGTATTGGATCCTACGAGCATCGAATCCTTAGCCCAGTTCATTGAAACAAAATTTGGTAGGCTTGATATCTTGGTATGCAATTATTTCATACTACCTCAATTTTTTTCAACATTTTTCACCAATTCTAATCTGCATTCGGTGATAGAATAACAAGCCTTTGGCCAGGTTAATAATGCTGGAGCATCTGGGGTCATTGTGGACGAGGATGCACTTCGGGCGATGAACATTGATCCTGCATTATGGGTATGACTTAAGCTCCGCAGACTTACTTTGAATGAAATTATTTCTGATCTAAATGCTTTGTTCAAGCAGCTCTCTGGGAAAGCAACAAATATAGTTCAAGGAGTCATCAAGACATCGTATGAAAAGGCAAAAGAATGCATCGAAACTAATTACTATGGATGCAAGCGAGTCACGGAAGCTCTGTTGCCACTGTTGCTGCAATCTCCCACGGGTGCAAAGATTGTAAATGTATCCTCTCTTCGTAGTGAGCTCAAAGTATGTCACTCTGTAAGCAAAATATTTGGTAATCAGTAATTTGCGGTCTCATATTTATAACATGTGGATATTTATTGAAGAGAATTCCGAGTAAAGAGAAGAGAAAGATACTGGCCGATGTTGACACATTGAATGAAGAAAAGATCGACAAGTTCATACTAAATTTTCTGAATGATCTTAAAAGTGACGCGCTGGAGATCAACGGATGGTGCCTAATGCTGCCGGCTTATAGTGTATCCAAGGCTACCCTAAATGCTTACACAAGAGTTCTAGCAAAGAAATACCCATCAATGTATGTGAACTGTGTGCATCCTGGATATGTTGATACCGACATAAACTGGCACACAGGGACAATGACACTGGAAGAAGGGGCTAGAGGACCAGTCATGTTGTCACTGCTTCCAGAAGGCGGTCCTTCAGGGTGCTACTTCGATCAGACCATAATGGCCGAGTTTTAACTAGCATTTTGATGGACATCTGTGAAGGTCGTATTTAAGAGCATGTAGCCAGTAACTAGCAGTAAACAACATAGTTTTGATGTTGTGGACATTTATATTCTGTTGAACAATGTTGTCTTCCTTAGTTAAGTGATGCAAAATGCTATAACATTTTGTGCATTCTAATGGAATAAATCTTGGATGTCGAGAATATCAGCGAGGACACCGGTTGCTGTAGCATCATTTCCAGCTCCAGCGCCTTGGAAGTGTCATCGACAGCGTTTGAAAGGTTAAGTATACACCTTCGTACACGCCACGCAGGGTGAAGAGAGGATTGGCACTTTGAGGACATAAGTAGGGGGGAGACCAAATGTCGCTTCCTCTTAATCTTCCCAAGGGTGAATTTTCAGGTAGCTCCTGAATTCCAACTTCACATCTAAAAGGAATGTAACAGGAAACTTCAAACATATTCGCTGATAATAATACCTTGAACCCTCAATCACGCAAACGGAGCATATTTCCATTCTGAGAAGCCTTTTTCAACTCTTTCTTTGATACTTTTGTCAAGTGAGGAAACTCTGGTCATTCAAGAGTCTTCTCTTGACATTTTTTTTCCGGAGCCATCTCTTCAAGATACAGGCTCTCAATCTGCTAACGACTTATATCATGAGTTAATGTTTTCTATACCAAAACGCACAGGTTTCACTGTTTAAGTGACACGACATAAGAACTTTAGTTACCAAACTTTAAAAGTAAAACATCACCTTGATATCTTGTAAGTTTAGCCGCCATCCAAGCAGTCGAGCCGTAATCAGACCTTGTTTAAGACAATATTAGGTTTAAAAGGGGCAATCACACATTGAAAGAGTCCAGAAGAAAAATGTAAGAAAAAGCATCACAGCACAGTGTTTTCCTTATTTAGATTGTGATGGGACTGAGCTATTGTAATACGACCTAACCTTTCTGGCAACATCCATCCCACTGAGGTCATCCCGTGGATCTGACAGAAATTAAGACAGTGACAAAGAAGTCAGCCCGTCCAACGAAAACAGCAATTCACCGACCACAATGTTAACGCCAAAAAAATAGCCTGAAATGACAGGTTGGAACAAACATTGAAAAACTATCAGTACAGATAAACGTAATGCTAATGCATATATAAAGTGAATAAATGACTTGGATCCAGTAGGGTCAGGGTGGAACATTGATGGCATGATAACTATGCATGAGAATACCTTTTCACACTCATTTATATCCACAAAGTCAATGTCAAACAAATACATGGCTCAGTATAAACAAGTGCGTTTGAATGGTTTCCCATCTTCAGTCTTGCTCGTCACATAACCCAATGTTCCTAAGGCGGGTATGAATTAGTATGCCATCTGACTGAAAATAACATAGGATATTGGATTTTGATGGACTGACTTCAACGCGATATTGTACCACTTAAACTCCCAACTACATTACTGATGGGGTCACCAGATGAAGTGAACCGACTTAAGGATGCAATCACAGGACGACCAGCACCAACCCACCAAGAATGAGATCTGAATTCTGATGTCACACATTTGATATGAAACAGTGCCACGGAAACTAAAAAAGCGAGACGAATCTGCGATGCATGAACAGAGGCACACAATAGATTACTCAGCATCAAACACAGCCATTTTTGTTGAAGTGCCTTGATTTGAGCCGGTCAACAATTACGGCTCCTGTTTGCAAGGTGGCTTGGAGGCTGTTTGGTGAGGAATGCCATGAAAATCAATATTGGCAGACGGCTGTTTTTGAAAATCACAGCCAGTAGTAGGTGTTTGTTCCCCATGAAAACCTCTATATAAGGAGGTTCTTTTGTCATTCAAAACATCACACCAACACAACATCTCTCTAGATAATATTGTGTAGCCTTACACAATACTCTGTAATCTCTCCTCTTTACAATCAGTAAAACCTCTTCTCTGTTCTGGTGGACGTAGCCAACAAATCGTTGGTGAACCACATTAAATATTTGTGTCATCTATCTTTACTATATGTTATCTTTCTCACATCCGTCCTAACAATTTTAAAACTAGAAACTGTAGCTTTTTATAATTACCCAGCGGAAGGAAAAAAACTCACTAGTGCAGCAGTAAGGGGTTTCTTGTTAGCCAAAACAATACAGCAGACCAATTAAATCCCTAAGGTCAGCATTTTAAGAGTTTCTAAACTAGCAGAACAATCCGCCAACACCAACCCTGAGAACCAACACCGAGATACTCAAACTCGTACATATGTAAACCAGAATGAATTATTGTTAAAATTAAAACAGCAGTAATCACAATGACATAGCTATAATGGTATACTACCAAATAATATCGTACCTTTTGTTTTTCCAAGAAGAGTCGCAACTTTCAAAAGCTCTGAAGCCACGGCAGTCTTATATAACTGGAACACACCTGAGCCATAATAAGTGCATTCAGACACCCCTCGACTGACGCAAATAAATTCACTTCAGAATATTAAATCAGCAGAATGCAGTGGAAAAGAAGAAGAATTACATAACCCAATCCAGTAAGTGTTGTCAAAGGAGAACCATCCAATTTGAGGCGGCAGATTTCCAAAAGCGCATTATCATCCAGCTCGCAATCGGACACATCAGACGAAACAAGCAGCGTTCGACTATCAGAAACTTCAACAATTCTCAAACACATACCTTAGCAGACGAGCATTTACACAACTAATTATGTTTTCCTAATTCTTTATTCAAAATACAAAGGTAATGAGAGAAAGTAACAGACCTGCTTGGAGTGTAGCGATCTGCAGCCGAGCATTTTCTTCATCGTGACTGTAGGCATTAAAATTAAACTTCTTGCGGGCGCTTGGATTTGGGGTTTAAGTAACTGTAGGCATTAAAATTAAATTTAAAAAATGTTTCAAATAATAATTTGAATTAAATTTTAGCTGTTTGATGGCAAGGAAAATCTGAAGCAACATATTGCCCACTTTGTAGAAACATGTAGCAACGACAATACTTAAATGAAAGATGAGTCTGCCCACAATGATAATATATTTTTCACTCATCTTGCAATGTGAATATAATTTTCGCTAGTTTGAAATGAAAGATGCCAAATTTGAAAGTAAATGTAAGATTTTGATATATTTGATGGGATAACAGTTGCATGAAAACATATAACTCATGCGTAACTAACTAATCTTTCAGGAAAGAATAGTCACACATGTTTTTGATTATGGCACACAATTTTCGTCAAAACCACAACAAAATGCGAAAATAACAACACAAACGGAAACTCACCCTAGGAACAAAATAGAAGCGGCAGAAATCAAAATCAAGTCGCCAGAAAATGCGTGACAGTAGTGATGTTTACTGTCATGGATATGGAACTCACCTTGCTTGTCGGCAGGTCTGGGTTGATGAAAGAGCTGTCGACAAAATTACGCGGTGCGAATGGAGCGGTTTAGGATGGTGGGGTACGTCACGGTTGCTGGGGGTATTGATTGCTGCGTGATGTTCGTTTTTGTGGTGATGCATGAAACCCGAATTATTGTTTGATTAGAAGGTTCCGAATTGTTGTCTTTTTGAGTTATAAAAGATATTGGGAGTTGTTATATTCACCCAATTTTGTTTTTGTTAGATTCACCCACTTTTTATATTCACGATTTTGAGCAGAATTCTGTTAAGAATTTAAAATTGACATCAACTAATGATTTGTAGACAATTGAATTAGCTTTCAAATGGTATATAGAACGTCTCAAACGGATATGTAACGAATTAACAGTAAAATTTTGAACTGGTAGAGGTCATACAACAACTAATCAATATTTTGATTACGATTTTGATTATTTTCTGTTAAGAGTTTAAAATTGATGTCAACTAGTGATTTGTAGATAATTGAATCTGCTTTATAATGGTATATAAAACATCTAAAACGGACATGTAACGAATTAACAATGAATTTTTGAATTGGTAAAGGTCATAAAATCAAAAAAAGTGGGTGAATATAACAAAAAAAAATGGGTGAATATAACAACTCCCTTAAAATAATTGTTCCGTGACAATAGTGGACATTCTCGTATTTCTTATATTTTCAATGGAAGTTATGAAAAGTGATGATAAGAGTTGAACCTCTGTAAGAGATTTTCCTCTACAGGATGGGACTATGTCACCTGGGTTTTGATTTAGCATGTTATGATGAATATGAAAATCAAATCCCATTCAGTTGCATGCCCAAAGTGGACATGTCATTGATTTTAAAGAGGCATGTAAGCTGTCGAGTGAATCTGGAGAAGATGAACCTGTCTCATGATAAGCTGACCGTACATTTTGAGGTTTGTGAGTCATTGCATCTGTGTTTACTCATAATGTCAATTATTTAAAGTTATCTGGGCATGTAATTTCCAATATTCTTTTATATTTCATTTTCTAAAGGATTTTACTGTCGAAAGCAATGAGCTTGACCAAATTCGTCTCGACTATAAAGCTAAATTGGTTCTGAGATCACCTGATGCACCATTTTCGGTAACCATTCCTTGTCAAGGTACCATATGTGTTACTTCATTTCACCTTCATTGGCTAAGTGAGAAGAAACCTTATAAATTCACTTCGACTGTTGCTATGCATATTAATTCCATTATTTTGGCTATTATATTGGTAATGGCCCCTTGACCCTTCAAGACTGTTGAAATGATACCAACAAACTTTGGGGACAATCTGTACCCTGGCTGTGTAATTCAGCAGCTTGGCTTAGAGGTATCATCATTGGCTTCCGTAATTTTAAATACACTCATATGAAAATTGGAATATGAAGAGTTGAAGCCTTTTGTTGTGTGAGCTTTTTTTCTTCTGAAATACTTACATTCACCTGCTGTGTACTCGATTATTAATATGAAATTCCTGTACGGTCTTACGATCTGGCGCCCATTTTCGCAGTTTTTCGATGCATATGGCGATCATGCTCTGGGAGGATCAGTTGCAGTATCTCTTGATGGGTTCACTTTTCAAGATAATTATGGTTCAAAACGTGAGGTTAGAATTTTTAGTTGTCGGCACTATGAGCTTAATAAGTTATGCAGTAAATTTAGGTCTGACCTTCTGGACTATGTCATAGTATTCTCTTCATTTGACCTTGTACAGTGGACAAGTCAGTTTTTCTAGTAATGGCTAATGGTCATATTCTTCTAGCATATAGTTTTCAATAGGATCCTCCAACGTACGTTAACTGTTCTCTAAAAATCATGACAATTGAAATTGATTCCCGTATACTATAAAACTAATTAAAAGTTAAACGACGTTTCCGTTAAAACCAAAATTTGTAGAGTTAATTTGTTTTTAACACCCGTTATTCACGCAATTTAGACATTAACACCCTTATTTGAATTAAAACACCTCTTATTCGTTATTTTTTTGAAGTTGCCACCTGTCAATTTTAAAAAATCTTTAAAATAACAAAAAACCTTCAAAAAATTCAAAACTTTGTAAAATCGATAAGCGAAATGCAACCCTTTAGTAACAATTTTGATAAAAAAAATTATCAGCTAAGATTATTGTTTTTATAAATATAATTTAATATTCTAAATATTTTTAAAAAATATAACACAATATTTTAAAAAAATATAACAAAAAGTCCAATAGTTTGTCATTATGATTATATATGTCTTTGATTTTTTACAAAATTTTTAAATTTTGTGTGCTATGATTATATATATACTAAGAGAAATTCAACCTTGTGAAACATTTATATTTAAAAATAACAAACAAAATTTAAAAATTTATTAAAAATTACATATAGAATCATAATGAAAAACTATTGAACATTTTATTATATTTTTTAAAATCTTGTATTTCATTTTTTTAAAAATATTTATATTATCAAATTAAATTTATAAAAAAATAATCTTTACTCATAATTATTTTATCAAAATTGTTTCTAAAGGGTTGTATTACTCTTGTTGGTTTTACAAAGTTTTGAATTTTTTGAAGTTTTTTTGATATTTTTAAAGATATTTTTAAAATTGACAGGTGGCAACTTCAAAAAAAATGACGAATAAGAGGTGTTTTAATCCAAATGTTTTAATAAGGGGTGTTAATGTCTAAATTGTGTGAATAACGGGTGTTAAAAACAAATTAACTCAAATTTGTAATGCAAAATTAATGCTAAGCAATAAGAAACTTATACACTCACACTTTAACTTTTAGATTATTATTCTAATATGTGAGAATTGAGATAACAAAATATGAGCAGTAAGAAAAGGGGTAATTATAGAAAAAAACTCGTATTTGTAGCACTTTTTCCAGATGACACCCCTCCAATTTCTTTCCACTTAAACACCCGCTCGTATTCACCATTAAAGATTCGACACCCTCCGTCACAACAATTGACCTTTTAATCGTAATTTTAAAAAATAGGGGTCCGATTGAAAAAACAAAAAATACAAATTGACCCTCCTCCACCTCCTCCCCTCCTCCACCGACCTCCCCTCCACCTCCACCATCACCACCCCACCGCCGTATTAGTTTTTTCAATCAGACCTCTATTGTTTTTAAAATAAAGATTAATAGGTCACTTGTCGTTAATTGTGGAGGGTGTCGAATCGTTAACGGCGGAAACGAGCAGGTGTTTAAGTGAGAAAAAGTTGGAGGGGTGTAGTGATACAAATACGGGTCTTTTTCTATAATTACCTCTAAGAAAAACTCAGAAGTGGTTAATATGAACTTTTCCACCTGCAACAGTGTATTACTGAAGTAATGTTTGTTTAACACATGTATATAAGTGTTTCTTTTTAGCTTATCATCGTATTTCTGACATTGCAAGTGGCATATATATATATATGTTATTCACAATTGCAATCTGTTGCTTCCTTACATTTATGTATTTTGCTTGCCAGATTGATGAACAAGGATATTTGAACCTCAAAGGCGTCTTAAAAGTCACTGCCGGACATGGACAAACTGGTAGTAAACCACTTTTTAGTTTGGAAGTTACAGATCTTCATTGTCAGTGACATAAGGTTACTTTCATGATTTCATCTAAACACGGTATGCACTCAACCAGGTTGTGCAGTTGATCAGTTGCCAATTGCCATGATCATATACTTAAATTAAATATAGTAAAATATCTTGGTTTTCGTTCAGTATCCTGTACTAACTGGATGTTTAAGTTAGTGCAGTTGTTTTGGGTTGTGTGTGTGCAAGTGTGTCCCTTAACAGGGCCGGTTAGTGTTTTAGCTGAGGGCGTTGCCCATCAGTTGATGATTTAATTTTATAAAAAAACAGGATCTGTAAGTATTAAGTAGCTCATATTCACGCTTGGACTGCAATTAAAGTCAGAAATGTTTCATTCTTGTTGCACTCTTCATGTTCATGTTTTTTGGAAAACCTTATGAGCGAGTCTGCCTAGTACTGTTTTACTCAACCTTCTGGCCGTTAACCAGATAGCAAGATATTGTTTCTTTTCATTGAAAGGATCAAATGGGGTCCATCAAATAATTTCGACCCTTCACTTTTTTGTAATAGTTTGCGAAAATGAAATTACTTGCGAGGTTATACTCTGACCGGGTCTGCTGGATTTACATTGTTTATGTTTTGTCTGGATATGCATGTCTCATATATTTTTCCTTTCTGGGATGTGTCTTAGTTTCGATCACTCTTATATCTGAAAGCGAAGTACTTCAAAAATTGGTGTTTCAGACCAAGAGAAGGATTCTCAAACTTGCGTCAGAGGTTAGTACACCCGTAGCTTCTAATCCAATGCACTTCATCAACAATGCTTTCTTGACCTATATTGTTTGCTTCTCACTTCTCAGTTACCAAAGCATTGCTATACTGGAATGCAACTGCTGGAGGTCAAATTTGAAGTCTTCAATGATGAGGGGGTTGTTGATACGACAATACACAATGAGGACCCAAGACTTCAATCCCATACGCTCATTATCATAATAGATGCATCCGCATATCAATTTTCACAATATGCTTTTGAGCACGGGTGTTGCACTGTTCCTGAAATATCCTTCCCCCGGAAAGGACTCTGCATTATTACCGCTACTCATTCATCATATCCTGACATTCATCTGCATCTCAAGGTTTGGGCTATCGTAAATTAGTGCCAACTGTGCGTTTGCTGAGTTCTCTTCTCATTTTGACCTTGGTGATTTGGTTATCAGGTTCAAGTTATTCAAGTACCAGGTTTGGAAAACAAGAATGTCAATTGCATATCGCCAGATGGAAAATTACCGCTGCTTGTGCAAGCCACGATGAACACCGTTACGTGGCTCGTGCTAAAGATAAGGTACCGTAATGTACTTTTTGGTTGGAGATGTCTGTATATCTATGGAGGTACCCATTTTTTCTTTTTCTTATTTAATTGCCTCTTTAATGGCTTGAAAATGCCAAACTGACAATGTCCTGATTTGATCCCGAGATGATTAAATTTTAGCCCAATCACTCCTTTGTGGTGTATCATGCTCAGGAGCTCTACGAAGCTGTTTTAGTGCAGGGCAAGGATATTGGTGTAATTGAAGAGGAGATGAATAGACTCCAAAGTCCAAATCCAGAAACAGGAAATCGAGCAAGACATGTTAGCTTTGCAAGGTTTGGTAATCTCTTTCTACTCTACTCAG
>JAWWMW010000301.1:0-20565 GCA_035048345.1 Echeveria elegans | reverse complement strand
AATAGCTGGTTCCTCTAGCAAGTCAGGTGGAAATGAGCCTCAATGGAAGGAAAATATAACTACATGTCAGC
Organism: Echeveria elegans; assembly: GCA_035048345.1. Lineage (NCBI taxonomy): Eukaryota > Viridiplantae > Streptophyta > Magnoliopsida > Saxifragales > Crassulaceae > Echeveria > Echeveria elegans. Next base: position 20,494 of record JAWWMW010000301.1, on the reverse strand, counting down.
CAGTCCGTGGTGATGATAAAAGTGATGGTGATAATGTTAAAGGTGATGGTGATAATTCAAAAGAGAACGAGGTGAATAAGTTGCAGGAAACAACACCTTTTGAAGATGTTCCAGGCACGGCAAGACAAGATCATATAGCTGTGGTGGTTTATAATGGGCATGTAGATCCACAGTCGAAGGACTTGGTTTTGGAGCACACCCATAAAAAGGAAAGCCCGAGAGTGGTGCTTGGGAAGTCATATCTGCAAATAATAAAGGCGGAATTCGACTAGTTAAAGATGATCCCGTGAAAGAGAGGGTGTGTTTTGTTTTCCAGAGCACATTGATGTTGCTTTCATAGAAAAAGTGTCTAGAGCTGTGAGTAGTCTCCCTGAGGTAGCTCTTGAGAGTGTGTCACCTCCCAGCAGTGAATGGGCCACAATCACTAACAATCGAAATAAAAAGGGCAAGCGAGTTATTGCCCCTGCCATTGTTGATCCTAACCTCGCTGAAGCGGAGCTCTCTAACACATATCAGTCTGATAGTATCCCTTCTTCCTCAACTGTGGAAGTAAGACGATCTGACCGTATCGTCAGACATGCTATAGAGGTGAAAAAATCAGACTTTACATATCATTCTAAATAGCGGTAGATCACCTCCTCCTTTGATGTTTTCCTTTTCCTAATTTGAACCGAGTCCATTTCCTGTTCGGCGTTATTAAGTTGGGGCTAATGCTCTCACTGACGCTTGAGGGTCTCAACCTCCTTTGTAATAGACACGATTCATGCTTTTTTGGATCATAATCTAAATAAAATAATAATTTAATTACAAAATCTTTTAACGGGAAAAATATAATTTTAGTTGTTAATTCACTTGTATATAAAATTTAATTAAAAAACAGACAATGAACCTAATTACTTTGGAGTTTGAAGTCTGTTTCTTTTGGATTCATTTCTCTTGTTTTTTATTGGGTAGTTGATACGGCTTTTAAGTTTCTATTCATTGATCTTGTCACGATTTACAGAAAGTTTACGAAAATCCATATCTAGCATAAATTTACCAGTTTTGTGATTATCACGATTGCAGCAGGTGAATCGGTGCTGCGTGGATTAGATTTAGAGTAATAAGAACTAATATGCACTATATAATTTCCATATTCAGAGGCTGCATTTTTAGAGATTTGACTTTAGGAATATGACGCGTTGAATTCGTCTGTCATGGGTTTTACCCGACTTGGAAGATGTTGATGTCGAATGTCTTATTGTTTCTGTGTGTGACTGTATCCTGGTATTGGACTGGTGTAGACTGTAGACTGTAGACTGTAGACTGTAGACTTCTCCCATTTGTTGCTTTTTGAACATGTGGATCCCTTACATTTTAAAATGAGACGTCTAAGAACGGAAAATGAACTGAACTAAACTGAACTGAAAATTTAAAAATAATTAATTAATTACATTTGCATATTATTTTTAATTTTAAAAAATCATTTTGACAATAATGAATGCGTCGTAAAATAATTTCAAATCTTATTATATTTTTAAAATAATTTTTAATAAGTCTGTCTCATAATTTCAAATCTTATTATACTTTTAAAATAATTTTAAAAATAGTGAATGTTTATCTACTGAACTGAACTGAATAGAAATTAAATTAATGTTAGTAAGCGCTTTTTGACGTGAATAGGCTAGGCGTGCATGTAGTACCGATTCAAGTTCCGAACTCGCTAGCAGATCTAGAAAACCTACAAAGAAATGCCTGCGCGGTCGAGGATTCACAAATGTATATACTTTGCAATTTGTTTTCTACCTTCCGAACCTAGATCGGTAAGTAAATTCACAAGCTTAAACCCCACCTCTTGCTCCAACTCGTCTAAACCTTTCATATGTTCAATTTTAATCATAGTGTAACTTAATTCATGGCTCCGCCCCTGCTTCTACGTGTTGTAGTTATGGTCTCCAGTGGTTAGTGATTTCGAGATTGTTTAAGGTTTTGTCTCTCAAATGTTGTTTTTCATCAACTCGGTGTATTGGATCTCAAGAGCATCGAATCCTTAGCCCGATTCATTGAAACAAAATTAAGTAGGCTTGATATCTTGGTATGCAGGTATTTCATACTCTACCTCATTTTTTCCCCTATATTTTCACCTATTCTAATCTGCATTACGTGTTAGAATAACAAGCCACTGGCCAGGTTAATAATGCCGGAGCATCTGGGGTCATTGTCGACGAGGATGCTCTTCGAGCCATGAACACTGATCCAGCATTATGGGTATGACTTAAGCTCCGCAAACTTACCTTTGACAAAATTATAATAAAGCAAATCTTATTTAAATGCCGTGTTCAAACAGCTCTCCGGGAAACCTACAAATATGGTTCAAGGAGTCATCAAAGACATCGTATGAAAAGGCTAAAGAATGCATCGAAACAAATTATTATGGGTGCAAGAGACTCACGGACGCTCTTTTGCTACAATTGCTGCAATCTCTCCTAAAGGCACAAAGATTGTAAATGTCTCCTCTCTTCGTAGTTAGCTCAAAGTATGTCAGTCTGAAAGCAAAAAAAAATGTTCTACAGTAATTTGATGTCTCATATTTTCTAACATGGCGATACTTATTGAAGAGAATTCCAAGTGAAGAGAAGAGAAAGGTAGTGGCTGACGTCGACACATTGAATGAAGAAAAGATTGACAAGTTCATATAAAATTTTCTGAATGATCTTAAAAATGATGCGCTGGAGGTCAATGGATGGTGCCTAATGCTACCGGCTTATAGTATATATATATATATATATGGCTACACACAAGGGTTTTAGCAAAGAGATGCCCTGCAATGTACGTATGTAAGCTGTGTGCATCCTGGGTATGTTGATACCGACATACAGGTACTATGACAATTGAAGAAGGGGTTAGAGGATCAGTCATGCTGTCATTGCTTCCGGAAGGCGGTCCTTCAGGGTGTTACTTTGATCAGACCACAATGGCTGAGTGCTAACTAGCGTTTTCATGGACATCGGTGAAGGCATGTAGCCATTCACTGGCAGTAAACAGAAAATGCTGTGATGTTGTTGACATTTATAATCTGCCAAACATTGTTGTCTTTCTCAGTTAAAGTGTTGCATCATAATAATAAAAAATTGTGCATTTTAATGGAATAAATCTTGGATGTCGAGAATATCAGCGAGTACACCGGCTGCAGTTGTATCATTTCCAGCTCCAGCGCCTTGAATGACCAAGGGTTGATCCTTGTAGCATCGGCTGTATATTTGCAACTGCATGAATGAAAGTGTCATAAACAGTGGCTGGAAGGTTAATTAAGCACTTCAGTACACATGAAGCAGATAGGGTTGGCACTTTGCGGACATAAGTAGGGCGAGACCACAACTCACCAAATTGTCGCTTCCTCTTAGTCTTCCCAAAGGTGAATTTTTAGGTAGCTCTTGAATTCCAACTTCACATCTATAAAGGCAAGTAACTAGAAAGTTAGATGACATGAAATGTCAAGCGCAAAGTAAAAAGGATTACCCCAACTTCAAACATTTTACTGCAATACCTAGAACCCTCAATGACACAAACGTAACGGAGCACATTTCCGTTCTGAGAAGCCTTATCAACTCTTTCTTTGATACTTTTATCAAGCAAGTAAAGTCCTGTTGTTAAAAAGTCCTCTCTTGACATATTTTCTGGTGCCATCTCTTCAGGATACAGGCTCTCAATCTGCTAACACTTAGATTATGGGTCAACATTTTCTAACCACAACGCACTGGTTTTGCTGTTTGAGTTCCAGCAATTTGAGAATTTCAGCTAGCATACTATATAAGTTAAACATCACCTTGATATTTTGTAAGTTTAGCCGCCGTCCAAGTAGTCGAGCCATAATCAGACCCTGTTTAAGACCATAAGATGTTTAAAATATTGTACGGAAAGAATATACAGGTAGATATGTGTCCAAAATCAAGCTTGGACTTGCAAGGGAGAATCACACATTGAATGAGTCCAGAAGAAAAAACTAAGAATATCATCACGGCATGGGGTTTTAGTTAATAGTGAAGGATTGGACTGAACATATTAGTATTTAGTATGACCTAACCTTTCTGGCAACATCCATCCCACTGAGGTCATCCCGTGGATCTGACAGAACAGATATTAACAAAGTCATTTTGCGCATATTATCAATACCGACAATTCGAAATTAGGACAATGATAAAGAAGTCTGTGCGTCTTTTCAACTCACAAAAACAACAATTCAACGACCGCAATGATAACTCTGAAATTAGCCTGAGATGACAGGTAGGAACAAACATAGTAAAAAAACTATCTACTGTCTGGTTATACATGATGCATATACAAAGTGAATCAATGACACAAATGGAGGGCATACATGTCTGCATAGTAACCCTGAATACGTGTTCACACTTCACACTAATATATTTACAAAGTCAATGTCAAACAAATATACCTGGTTCGGTATAGCCAAGTGCTTTTGCTGCTTTAACAACTTCACTGAATGGTTTTCCATCTTCAATCTCGCTCATCACATAACCCAATGTTCCTACGACAGGTATGAATTAGTGTGCCATCAGACTGCAAATAACATAGGCTATTGGATTTTGTGAAAGACTGACTTCAAGGTGATATTGTACCGCTTAAACTCCCAACCATATTACTGATGGGATCGCCAGATGAAATGAACCGATTTAAGGATGCAATCACTGGCAGACCAGCACCAACCTGCCACCAAAATAAAATGAGTTCTGAATTCTGATATCACATGTGGCAAAATCCGATAGGATTTCACAGAGTGATGACCGAGTTACGCATGACGGAAGGGATAATAACACAAGCTGGTGGAACTTACTGTAGATTCGTACCGAATACGTCTAGGTTTTGATACTAGCTTATCATAGTCATCCTGCATGAGTAAAGTGTGTACATGAATGGCAAGAAAAAATTGTTCAAGTTTAACTACTACCACTGCAGGATGTTGTAAACACGCATTATTAGATAAGAAATAGTGTTCCAGAAATTGAAATAAAGCACAAAGAATTTGTGATCCATAATCCACGGCACAAAATAGAGTACTCCGCATCAAACACGACCATTTTGGAACTAGAAAGTGCAGCTGTCTATAAGTGCAATGAGAATAAAAACTCACTAATGCAGCAGTAACGGGTTTCTTGTTCGCCAAAACAACACAGCATCCCAATTCAATCCCTAAGGTCAGTGTTTTGCGAGTCTCCGAACTAGCAGAACAATCCACCAAAGCCAACCCTGAGAACCAACACCAAGAGACTCAAACTCATAAATAAACAAACCAGAATGAATTATTGTTTAAAACTAAAACAGCAGTAACCACAACGCGATGGCTATGTTACCAAATAATATCGTACCTGTTGTTTTTCCTAAAAGTGTAGCAACTTTCGAAAGCTCTGACGCCACCACATTCTTATAAACCTGGAATTCACCTACATAATATATACATTCAGACGCCCCTTCACAGAGGAATGAACTCATCTCAAAAGATCATACCAACCAAATGCAGTGGGGAAAAGGATATCAACATTACCAAATCCAGCAAGTGCTGTCAATGGCGAACCATCCAATTTGTGGCGGCAAATTTCCAAAAGCACATTATCATCCAGCTCGCCATGCGATACATCAAACGCAACAAGCAGCGTTTGACTATCAGACACTCCTACAACTCTCAAATGCACACCCTAGATCAAAACAGACACCACATCATTTACAATCATTTCCACAACCAATTAGGTTTTCCTAATTTTAGATACAAATTAAAAACGTAAAGGGAGGATGTGACTGATTTGGACTACCTGCTTGGTGTGTAGCGATCTGCAGGAAACGATGTGTTGGATGAGCTGGCGGCCAACGCCGCCGCATCCGAGCAAAATCAGAGGGATTTTCTTCATGGTTCGGCGCTTGGATTTGGAACTGGTGCTGTTACGAGTCCCGACAACCATTTATGACGTCAAATTTTGGAGTTTCGTTTTCCATTTCTTTGTAATTTTTATCAGATTAAAGCAAGCCTTATGATCCAAAAAAAAAAATCGAGCATTTAAAATAGTTTAACTTAATTTAATAAAATGGAGTAAGGTTTGGGGGTACGATTGATTCCAAAATTTAAAAATATTTTTTCTTTCTTTTATTGGAATCACTCATTCCAATAAATATCAATAGGGGGTCAATTATTGTTTGAAATAAATTAAAAAGTGATTTATTTCAAAATGACTCATAAAAAAATATTTTATTTAAAAATAAATCAAAAGTGATTTATTTCAAAAGAAATTAAATGAGAGGTGATGTGCTTGATTTTGAAAAAAAAAATGAGAGAAAGTGCTAAATGAGGAGGTGTTTTAGTGCATATGTCATATTTTGTGCTTGATTTTGAAAAAAAATGAAAGAAAATATTAAATGAGGTGCTAGAGGAGGTAGTTTGGTGAATTTGAACTTGCATTGACGTAAAATCGATATGTGAGATGAAATTATAGTGTCTTACTTAAAATAACTTGTCTCATTAAAACCTTTTCCCTAATAAAGAATGTGATGCGACAGTACGCATGGTTCATATGGATGCAAATTTATGAAACAACTGGAAAAAAAAACTAAAAACAGTATGCATCCTTATACTGGTGAAGTTATATCCCTTCCTATAAAATGCTTCATATGGATGCAAATTTATGAAACAACTGGGAAAAAAAAAAGAATTTGCCCTCCAGATTTCTAGTCTAGTTTTAAACATAATCCACAACAAAATGAAACAGGCTAAACAGTTCAGAGGATAAATCCTTTAAATCGAGGATCAAGCCCATATTTGACGTCCTGGAAAAGAATAACACAAGATAGGTTGTTTTGGATGGACATCCACATGGTGTCTCTAGCTTAAAATGATCTTTTTAATCCGACAGCGTAGGCTTAAATCAGATCAGCATCAAAAAGTTCTATGACGTCATCTGACTGGACAAAGGATCCTAGCCAAAAACTGAGGCCTCAAAGGATTTGCTAATTTTGAATGCAAAAGGCTTTCCCTGTGTTACTGGATAGCATCTACAGGCTTCTGTAGTCTATCACAGTCACTTCATCCTCTGGAGCATCCAGATCATTGTAGCTGTACCAAGTTTAACAGATAATACTTGTTAATATGGATTTGGTACAGGCGCTGTATAATAATAGTAATTCAAATGTGAGCCATGAAAGGATTTCACATTAAGACTTGAATTTTGAAAGGTCTACCATCGTAGACTTGTAAACAATTTCCCAACCTTCTATAGCAATTTGAAAGTGATGAACTGATTGGGCCAATGAAGAAAGCACAAAAGAGCTAGCTAACGAATATAATATTATAATTACCTCCTAAGCCGTCTGGGATCTTGTCTGAATGCTGGATTCAGAAGAAGCGGGCCACTGCCTTGGGGACCAGGTCGTCCATTTCTACCAACACCTTCAATAGGAGGAGGCCCTCCCTGCTCCCTAAGTAATCTCATAGCAACATCAGGAGGCGCAGGAACAAATGGCCCTAATGGACTGCATGCGAATGAAATTCAGAGAAGCATAAAGTATTGGTAATAACAATACAAAACCAAGCACTTGTACAGCAACACACCCAGCACCCGGAACAGGCATAAGCACCGAAGGAGGAGCCATCTCCGATGAAAACGGAGGTCCGCCATGCATGCCTTGTCCATCATATGCATCAAAGGCCGGGTCATCATGCATCCCTTCGGGACCGTCCTCATTCAAATGCATGTTATCATTCCTGTCATATCTTTCGCCGCCAGCACGGTTATCACGATCTCTATGACTTCCACGGTCGTCTCTCAAGCGGTTATCCAAATTAAATCTGCGCTTTTGAAGTCTATCCTTCTGAAAGAACAAACAACAGGAACATGAGGGAAGTGAAATGCCCACAATCAAACTCAAATGTAACAAAATTAAGCGAGGGCCATAGAACAAACAAAATTAAGCGAGGGCCATAGAACAAACAAAATTATGGCAAAGAGAAAAAAGTTGCAGCCTGATTTCACACACATACCACAGATGGTTGCTGCATTATGGGTTTTCCACCAGGCGCATTTGGATCACTGCAGCACAATTAACCAACTTAAGAACTTGTTTCATCGACATACATAAACAGATCAACTGTAAATAATGAGATCTTTAGAATACGAACTTCATGTAGTTCTGGAAATACAGATCTTCCCGGACTTTCGAAGTCATATCTGTCGCAAGCTCAGGGTGTTTGAGTTTTAAATGCTTGTGCACAAACTCAGCCGCATGGAACAATTTGGTGCAACCTTTAGCCCCACAGCCATACTTCCAACCATACTTCTCATCCCTTATTTTGCGCACAAAAGGATCTAAGGCTTCAACAGCAGCTGCCTCAAGCTTCTCCTTTGCAGTCATAATCTCCAAGGGATCCTGACCCAGCAGCCTATCTTGCCAATATGAATCAAGAGTCTTTTCCCACTCAGATGCATTACTGGTTGCGTCAGCAGTCCTTGCTTCCTTTCTAACATGTCTGAGCCCCTTCGCGTTGTTTGTTTCTATCATGCCATAATAGTCAACACCATGTATGCGCCACAGATAGGTTAGAAGATTGTCCAACAACTCTATGCCTTCAAGTCCTTTGACAGATGTTAAACCCCTGATAATAATAACAGGTCCACTCCCATCTCTGCTTGATTTGTTAGTATCTGCTCCTCTTAATATATTCTCTTCAATTCCCTTTTCAGAGTCCAGTTTGTGTATAAGAGCCTGAGCCTGTTCGATGTCAGCTTGAATTCTCCTTGGATCAGAACTAACTGGATGAGCCTTTGGAGCCGCTGAATAAAGATCTGTTTCTTTGGCTGATCCCCAGTTCAGACGCTTTCTTTTACCATCTGCCTCAGTTTCGAAGTCAGAATTGGGATCATTGGGTTGCCCAGATTTGTGTGAAGCCGCAGCATTTACCCCAGGGCCGCTGTGTCATCCAATGCATGTGTTTGTTAATATCAACCGGTATCAAATACCAGACGGTTGAATATAAGCATGCGACTTACATGTCCAACGTTCCACTCTGAAGATCAAGTATAAACTCCTTGGCGACTTTACGAGCAACTTCATTTCTCCTGCAAAGTTCGTAGTAACAACTTTTAGAATTTTTTCCCTTCCACCACTCAGAAAGGATCAAGATTAACAATACCAAAACAGTAAAATCTGAACAAAATAATACAAAAGTTTGCTAATGTAAAATTAAAAAAACAGACCTTTCAATAACAGCAACAAGGTTTCCTGGATGATATTTGTCCTTTAACCTGCAAACATCAAGGAAATCACATACTTTCAACAGAAAATAAGTTTGCTTGAAGAGACCATAAGAATATCTTGTATACCATTCTTCATCTTTATGAGCAGCAAAATATGCTCTTTTCTGAGTTGCAATGAATTCCGACTTGTATTCCTGATATCTGCAGAGTTATACATATTACATACAAGCTTTCCTTTTATATATTTATAGTTCATCAAAGAAGGTTCTGAGAATACGAGAACATTGAAGCAACTTGAACTTCACCTGCCATCTTCAGTGTCAAATGGCAGAACTTCAAAGAAAATGACAGTAGATACAATCAATACCTGCGTTCAGCTTCAGAGGGTAGTATATCATCTTCTAGCTCCTGAATGAACTGCTTATATGACATTAACCCTTCCCTGGAAGGAAAACGTGTTAAGTCAAGAGTGCGTAAATATTACGGAGTAAAAAAATATGCCAATACCAGAGTTTCGTCAACGATATATCTAACGAAAAATTATTGATGCTGTCTAGCAGCAATGTAAGAGCATTAAAAAACCAGTGAAAACGATATCAGGAAAGCTTTGATAAGAAACGGAAATAACGGAGCCCGGTAAAAGGAATGAAAGTTAACCTTTGAGTGCTGCTAGCATCCCTGTAACCACCGCGACCCATATCTGAGCCATTAAAAGAATAGATAAATGAAGTTAGATGCAATTAGTCTCGCCAATACGAAACCTCATACGAGTCCTCACTTTTGAATACAAGCTTTATAACAAAAAACAATGGTTTCGAATATGTGATTATTCTAAAAGAGGCTGTCTGAATGACACAATTCTTCAGATAACAATGCACTAGTTTGAATGCATTTCTCTAGCTCATGATCAGGGAAGGGACTAGTGTCAGGAAGAGTCACGAAACAAGAGAAGATATATATTCATCTTTATCCAAGGCACCCATTTAAGTACACCAAAAATGCCGGAAGAAATGAAAGTGAAAACAGCTATCGTCATGGTGGATCAAACACCCGACTTTTAATTTCCATAGTAATTAAGAGATTAGCACCCCAAAAGTTCAGTCTCTAATCCTGAAGAAACGTAAGTGAACACATATATCGTAATAGTTAATCCTATGCTAGACTTGAATTTTCATACTAAGATGATATTGTGCCGAAAGTTAATAGTTTACCTGGTGGGCCGCGGCCCATGAATCGCCCCGGCCTATCATTCCCATACTGCAGTCTGCCCCCCACTTCACGATCATAGCCACCACTGACATCATACCCAAACCTGTGTCAATACACTGTCAGGAACTGATATCTTCATAGGCATATGAGTTATAAATTTTGATCCAAGCTTGATTATGTTTTGGGAACAACAGCAACACCTACAATTTTTTATCATCCTCAATTCAGCCATTACTTTACCTAACAAATTTTCATAATATTCAACTGAAACAATCCACCGATTACCAATATTATCCACATTACAAGATTACATTGCAAATAACTATTAAACAGCATCATCACACAACTAGATACAGATCAAAATTCCAAAAAAAAAAAAAATTTAACCAAATTAAATTCAATACAATTGATCCGGCCAGGTACCAAAAACTAGTACCAATTGACAAAGCATTTTGGTTATTAAGCTAAGCCTAGTAGCATTTAACAACAGTGAGTGTAAAATACCCAATATGCTACAACAAACTACTCCAAACACACATATGTCCCATCAGAAGCAGTCAAAAACAGTTCAACAAAGAGCAAAAGGCATTGTTAAAACCTTCTATCACCACCACCACCTGGACCAAATCCACCTCTCCTCCCATCAAATCCACCACCATCATCCCTCCTCGACCTCTTATACCCTGTAGGAGACCTTCTCCCAGGCGAATGTCTCCTATACTGCGGAGGCGAGCCAGGGCTACTAGCACGTCGCTTATACCCTCCTTCCCTTCCCCGATTCATCATCCCTCCACTCATTGGGGGAGGAGATCTATCACGCTCATAACCTCCACCACCACCTCTCCTACTTCCATGCCTTTCAATATCCCTCTCGTCCCTCCTATCCCGATTCCCGTCATCAACCTTTCTAGATTGCTGCGGCGGCGGTTGATGGTGCGGAGTCGGAGGTGATGCGTTGGGATCCTCGTCGGTGTGTTTGGTGTCGGTTATGCGGCTGCGGTCGGCGTCGTCGATCGGCGTTGTGGTGGCTACTTCCGCCATCGATGTGGATGTGGATGTAGTGAAAACCTAACTGTGGATTTTCGCGTGGCTGAAACTTGAAACAATGGGCGAATTTGGGGATTCAATTTTGTATTATTCGAAACTAGTGGATAGTATATTTTTCTCTATATGTTACATTAGTGGTTATCCGTCGTCTCGACGAAAATGCGGGAATAAATGCTTGTGGTACATCTATTTGATTATACGATCATGATCCTACTATAAATTTTTAATTTTTAATTTTAAATGAATAATTTTTTTGTTAATTTTAATGTTTAATTTTTAAATTTAAAATGATTTTGGAATGTTTATTTTTAAAATTTCAAATGGGTGTTTTTTTGTATTTTGTCCTATTACTATTTTGTCATATTACTATTTTGTCATATTCCATATTGATTCAACAACAAAAATACATAATTTAGCGATGAAAAAAAATTCATCGATATATGTGTGTTGTGGACACTATCCTATTATTAGTGTAGATTCCAAATCACTACATCTCTAACACGAATTTCATCAAAATATTATTTTGACGGAAATAAAGGGGATATTTTATTATATCTGTTATATAATAGAATAGGGTGAACGAACTTTCAAAATATGAACTATCCATTTTACCCCTATCTTTAATTTTTTTAATTTATTCTTACACAAACCACACGGACCCAGCCACACCCATTAAAATTTAAAAATTAAAAATTAAAAATTAAAAGTTTATAATTACACAGACCACACGGGTTCAGACCGACCTATTAAAAATTAAATATTAAAAATTCCATTTGATACGGTTTTAACCACACGGACCCAGCCCGGTCCATTAAAAATTAAAATTTTATATTTACACAAAACACACGGGCCCGTTTAAATTTTTAGAGAAACACACGGGCCCAGCCCGACCATTAAAAATTTAAATTTACACAGACCACATGCTCCGTTTAAATTTCCACATAACATAAGGGTCCAACCCGACCCATTAAAGAATTTAAAATTTAAATTACACTGACCACACGGGCCAAAAAATGATCCATCGAATCCCGCCCGTATTTGACCTGTTCGATTGCACATTCAGGACGACACATCCCCGTCGGAACGACGGGCGGTACGCTAGTATATATATAACATAGTAGGTGAACGAATGAACGAAAGCTCAAAATATGAACTACCCGTTTTGCTCATACCTTTAAATTTTTTTAATTTATTCTTACACAAACCACACGCCCAGCCCGACCCATTTAAAAGTATAAATTAAAAGTTTATAATTCCACAGAACAAACGGGCCCGTTTAAACATAGAGCACACGGACCCAGCCCGGCCCATTAAAAATTAAATATTAAAAATTTCTTTTGATCGAGTTTTAACCATACGGGTCCAACCCAGCCCATTAAAAATTAAAAATTAAAAATTTATATTTACACAAACCACACGGGCCTAGTCCGGCCCATTAAAAATTTAAATTTACAAGATCACACGGATCCATTTAAATTTCCACATAGCACAAGGGTCCAGTCCGGCCCATTAAAAATTAAAATTTTTAAATTATACGGACCATATGAGTGTAAAAATTGATCGATCGAGTTCTGCCGTATTTGACATGTTCGATTGTATATTCAGAACGACACATCTCATCGAAACGACGGACACTACCCTTGTTTCTTATAAATGTTTCTGATTTTAAAAATATTTCATTATGAACTTTCTATTACTATATTTTCTCTCTCGAATTTTGCAATAATAAAATTAATTAACGTACATGTTGATAATAGTTGTAAAGGAAGAAACAAGCAGCAATTATTACCAATTTTGCTCGCTCTCTCAGATCGGCCACCGATCTCACTCGTCGTCTCCAGCCGCAGCCACCTGCTCAAACTCCGCCACGAGCTCGATTTCACTTGGCCGCGACGTACTTATCCGTATTCGTCATAACTGGATTGTCGATCTTTAACTTCAAGGGATTTGCTGTTTAGTGAAACTGAGGTTTGTGTTCGATCGGTTGATTTGTGGGAAGAGGTTTGTCCACCGTGCAGGTCTTGGTTTAGTTTGCTTGGTATGTTGGGGTTTCAAAGGTCACGGTAGCACATATTCATACTTAATTCCCTATTGTCTGCAACGTTTTCATCATTTAACTGCTAACTCTGTATCATATCCATTGTTTCTTGTTGCACAGTTTTGGGTTGGCTGAGTTTTTCTTAGTCTGTTATTCATTTGATTATGAATTGAGTTGGCTGGCTTGTGTTAAAAAGGGTTGATTTGAAGTTATGCTATAGAGCGTTTAGAACTAGCATCTGGCAGCAGTTAAGTTGATATATTAGATTTGATTTGGAATTGGGTTGTTATTGCAGGCTGTTGTGAGATTTTACTTCGGGGCGTGATATTGGAGAGGATAGAAACAGGTGGCTAGACGAAAAATGGGATACATAGGTTCTCATGGTGTTGCTGCACTGCATAGGTACAAGTATAGTGGTGTTGATCACTCCATAGTGTCGAAGTATGTGTTGCAACCCTTCTGGAGCCGCTTTGTTACTGTTTTCCCTCTTTGGATGCCGTAAGCTCTCTTTTTGATTCAAAATGCGTGATTCTGAATTATGTGTGTTGCATTTTAAACCATAGGTATGACAAGTCGTACTGTCTGAAATAAAAAAATTTATATAATTGAGCTTGAGCTATTGTTGATGTGTTTGTTTGCCTATAAATGTTTCAATTTTGCTGGTGGGGTAATTTCATGGCTTATTTGTTGAATTCTCTTGGATGTTGCTAACTTTTTCCTTTTTGTTTGTTAATATACGCTGGGATCTTCATCAGACCGAACATGGTAAAATATTTGTTCCTGATTTATTTCTTCTTTTCTACTTGTCAACCTCTTTTGTTTGTTAAGAGGTTTTTGTATTGGACAGATAACGCTGATGGGGTTCATGTTCCTCCTCACATCTGCACTTCTTGGCTATGTAAGTAATAAATTTTATTAATGAATAACAGTGTAAGTGTAACATTTACAGTACTAGAGGGAAACAAAAAAATAAATTGTGTGTCACTATAAAAAAATTTATTACTTGGAAGTTGAAGCGACGGATGGAGAATACCCTTAGATTAGGCAACCTTGTCACATTGTTAAATTTATACTCTAATAAATAGTCTTAGATGAACATGATCTGCTTTCATTTGATTTGAAACTCATCCTGATATTTGTAGTTAAATTTGACAACTTTTGTGCTCAGATTTATTCACCTCACCTGGACACAGCTCCTCCAAGATGGGTCAATTTAGCTCATGGATTACTACTTTTCTTATATCAGGTTTGGTTATAAAATGGATAATCTGCTACTGATTAAATTAGCGCATAATGTATGTGATTGAATATTTGAAGATTTCTGGTTATTATGGCGATGAACGCCGTTGTGATTTATTTTCTGGATTATCGGCATTAATCGTGCAGACATTTGATGCTGTTGACGGTAAACAAGCAAGAAGGACGAACTCATCAAGCCCATTGGGCGAACTATTTGATCATGGTGAGTGCCCTTCAAGCTGTGCGTTGTAGCCATTTTAAAAGTGATATACTGTGGAGTTTAATCACTAAACACTTGTGTTGCAGGATGTGATGCTCTTGCATGTGCGGTAGGTGCCATCATTCTCATAGATGCTATTGCATGTCTTGACACATCGTAATATTTATCATATTGCAATTGGTCGCTCTATTATATAGTTAGAAGCGCTGGCATTTGGAAGCACTGCGATGTGTGGACGAAGTAGTTTCTGGTTCTGGTTTATATCTGCTGTGCCATTTTATTTGGCAACTTGGGAACAGTAAGTAATCAGAATATGTATTCAGTTTCTAGTTCCTTGTTATCCATGCTTGTCACTCTTAAAATTGCTACCATTACTTTTTTGTAATGCAGTTACTTCACCAACACTCTTATTCTCCCGGCTGTCAACGGACCAACTGAGGGCCTTATGCTGATATATGTGGTCCACTTTTTTACAGCTATTGTCGGTAAGTAGCTAGATTTTCGTAAGACGACCCATTTAAAATCCATGATAAAATCTTGAGTTTTCATGCTCATCTCTTTTGATTTCAGGTTCCGAGTGGTGGGTTCAGCCATTCGGCCAGTCCATTCCTTTCTTAAATTGGATTCCAGTCATTAGTGGTGAGTTAATTGTCTTTCAACATATACTCAATTAATTATATAAGTACATTCCCATTTGTTAAGATTTTCACGGAAATATGTTCTTCTTCGTGGAAGTTAACTACTAAACATTCATAATATTCAACTTGTCCTTTTTGTTACTGAAGTCAATTTATGGAATGACATGTTTCTCTTATTGATTTCAGAAATCACAACCTTCCGGGTTGTGTTGTACCTTATGATAGCCTTTGCTGTTATCCCAACAATTGCATTCAAGTGAGTGTTTTGGTTTTTAATAATAGTATCGTAACCGTTCTTTTGGACATCTAATGATTAAATTGTTTGTTCGTATATTTCCGTAAATGTTTCTATGTAAAGCATCAGTCTTATTTTTACTATCCTTATAAATAGTGTGCAAAATGTTTATCACGTTGTGAAGGCTAGGAAAGGGAGCATGCCATTAGCACTAGCAATGGTAAGCCCACATAATAACAGTAGATCATGCTTATTTACTGTCGGTTTCGATCAAATGCATTCAAATGCTTGACATGTGCTATCTACTTTGTTTTCTTTTCAGCTCTACCCATTTGTAGTTTTGGTTGCTGGCATCTTGACATGGTATGAGCTCAAACCCTATAGCTCTTTTGGGCTGACATTTAACTATATGTGGTTTTGAGGATTGAAGAAAGATATAGTCATTAATTTATCATTTTTCTTGTAGGGATCATTTGTCACCCTCTGGTTTAATGGGAAATTATCCGCATTTAGTTATTGGAGGAACCGGGCTTGCCTTCGGGTACCTTGTGGTAAGAGTCTCTGTATACTGATTCATTACATTTCTTAACTGGAACACGTGGTATGAATAATCCTGACGTGAAGTTTGTTACTGCGTTCACACCTTTCCCTGCAATTCTGCTACAAACATGACTTTGTAAAGAAATCTCTTGTTCAAAGCATATTCATTTGTGGACATTTTGAAGATGTTGAATATGAGTATAAAGTGATTCGATGAGAAATAGAAGCTTGCTTACTATTGTCCTGAGTTCTAAGTTGAACCTTGCGTATTTTATTTTTGTAGGGACGTATGATCTTGGCTCACTTGTGCGATGAACCGAAGGGCTTGAAGACCGGAATGTGCATGGTATGAATGACGGTCCTTGTAACCAGTAATTTATATCATTTTTGAAGACACATCTTTTCTGTATTTGTGGCCATTAATTCTCTTATTTTCTACTCCAATCGACGGTAACCATTGTGTGCCTGTCCAGTCACTCCTTTATCTTCCATTTGCTATTGCAAATGCACTTACAGCCAGATTAAATGACGGGTATGCACAGATTACATTCTGCGGCGCACTTTATAACTATGTTTCATGTTCTATTGTTCTTCTTTCTTTAACAAATTGTCACATTTCACTTTGTAATGCAGAGTTCCGCTAGTCGATGAACTATTGGTTCTTCTTGGTTATTTCGCGTACACATGTAAATCTTTGAACAGCTGATTATTTGTTCATTCATATGGACTTTGAAGAGTTATGTCAAACTACTGTGTGTATCTTGCGAACTAAACTGTTTGCCTCATTGTAGTGGCGCTCTATCTGCATTTTGCTACATCAGTCATACATGAGATCACAACAGCTCTTGGAATATGTTGCTTCAAGTAAGAAATCTGCTTGTTTCTATTTGGAAAACATTCAGATATTATGACACCAAAAATAATTTATATTTTGTGTGAATTGTAGGATAACAAGAAAAGAGGCGTAGGTTCACATCAAAGTATCATTAGTCTCTGGTAATCACACAGCTTACCGTCATTGGTTATCTATTCATACTTCTAATTTATCCGTAAGGAAAAGTTTTGAGTTGTTCCCATTCATTAATGAAAATCTAGGCTTGATGCCACACTCGACAAGCCTATGTTTTAACCTTGTTTTTCTGCTCCTGCGACAAGGATGGTGGCGTTCAACTGGCATGGTTTGAATGCAGGCACTCTATGGCTCATCGTGTATTTTTATCTTTATACCAGCACCATTGAAAACACCCTTTCCTGTCACTATGGGTGCATATTTATGCGTAGTGTTTGTAAAAAATTTAGTCTTAGTGTTATCCTATCCGAAATTGAATTGCATATCAATCAATAGATGCCTATTAGCATTGCCATTTTCAAATCTCTAGGAAAACTGCTGAATAAAAGTTTCACTTCCATAAATTGAATCTCATTTGTTGTTGTGATTGTTGGGCTACCGTTACCAAAGCCATCAAGTGATCAATAGCTAAAGTCGACAAATCCCTGATGCTTCTTTCCCAAACTGTTGTGTTTTCCAACATTATATATCATTGAAACTTCAATCAACACGAACAATGCTTGCAATGCTAGTTTTCCAACATTTTCGTTAAAATATACTAATTTAATTGATCAATAAACATATTCTCTTTTCTATGTTTCCCTACTTATTCCATGTTACTTTTTTTGTTGTAAATCCGATGAACGTATTTATGGATGTGTAAGTATGGAATAAACATTATGGAAATTTTTGTTTAGGGAGAAAATGAAGATGGAAGGTCTAAGTAGAACGACCACTTAGGTCAAAATGAAAGAGTTAAACGAAGTTATGTAACGCCAAAATACATCATATAGAAGAAAAATGACATGTTGTATAGAGATTTCTAGATGATATTTTATTTTTGGTTAGATCGAGAACGACAACGACAACGACTCAAATTTTTTGACTCCCTTATTGCTGCGGACATTACGAATGGGATGCAAATGGGCCAAAGTCAGGTTTACGACTCTGCTGCTGAACATTCTGCAGAAATCAGACTTTTCCGCAAGATGGCATTTGGTTCCCACAATTATAATTCGGATTTTTTTAGTGATGAAAGTGATCAGCTTCATGATGACATCAGACAACTTGAAAATGAAAGTACGTCTTAAAAGTTGACTTGGAGTCGGGCAATCAGACACCCGAAGTAGTTTCTCATCATCATTCCTAATGTTCTGCCACCAGTTGTAGTCAGGTTAGACCTGTTGCCGGTTTATATATATTTGACCTTAGTGGCTGATCAAGTCTACATTAGCATAATCAATATATATATATTTATTCGGCTAATATCTGGGCGTATCATTTTTGTGATTTTTTTTAACACACGACCTGTGTATGATATTTGATATTAACGAATAAGGTCGGAAAGTGTCATCATTATTTTTGTCACATATAATATGGTATTAATTCGTAAACGTGTAATGCCCATGTGATGTACGACTATTTGTCTAGCAAGTAGCAAGGTTTTATCGTTTTTATTTATTTATTTATTATGATTCGATCATAATGACTCATTTCTTTGATTATCAGGTTACGTTAATTAGGCCAAGTAAGCAGTAGACATGACTTGAAGCTGAAGCAATAAGGCTTGCTTGCCAGGTCGTGGTCGCCTTAATGCCAAGTATTTTAACGCTCGTTGCTTCACACCACAATCTTCACATCATCCGTCCGGAACACATCCTCATCACCCAAGGAAAACGGAAATGCTCTCTCTTAAGCTCTGCCTCTTGTTACTTTTTACCTTTCCATTAGCTATGGAGGACCCCAACGCTCTAGCCGCAGACTGCATTGTGATCTCCTGCTGCTGCCAATGCATAATTTTACAGCTTCTCATTTTCTTGCTGCTAAGACTTCCATGTAAACTCTACTACAAAACTCGTGACTTTGCAAGAACAAGACTCAGGAGAACCCACAAAAACTTGAGTAAGACACTTGCGCATGTGGTAGAAAATCGAGCCATGTTGAAGCTGTATTCTCTGAGCTCTAGAGAAGGAAGCAGCCACGGCCGTAGTCTCCGCGGCGATAGTGGCAGAGGTTGTATAGAGGAGGTGGAGAATGTGCTGGAGGATCTTACTCAGAAGGGGGAGATTGTCTTTGGCAGTTTCTGGAGATCACCTAGTCCTGCCAGGTTGCACAAAAATGATTAATTTGCTTAACTGAAAATGATTACTCTTCATTTCTAATTAAAATCATTTAAAATGTAGGTGAATGAGTTTGTCGAGTTCAACAATCAAATGTACATATTTGTCTAGTACTCTACTATGTTGTTTTATGACTAATGAAGCTTCATTTGAAATTAATAAAGAGAATGAAGTTTGACGCTGACAATATTTATTTTGCAATTACATTATTTTGGTAAAGGATTTAGACATTCAAATTTGATTTAACAAAAACTAATATATTTCTTATAATTCAAAAAGATAATTACAAGTGAGAATAAATTGATTGTTTAACCATCACGTAATAAAAAATCATCCATCAAAACTTTCTGCGAGATAAAAGATAATTTTTGTCTAACAATCGAAAGAGATGTCGGGGGCTCCATAACTTTCGTCTCAGCCCATATAATTAATACTCTTTCTCCTGATTTGTTCTGTCTGTTTCCTTTTGAGCGTTATTTTAAAAATTCTATTTTCTTTTTTGACAATTCTTGTTCATACTTTATTATTCATAATACATTTTTCTATTTTATCTCCACATATTTACTTTTATTTTATTTCCACTATTACATTTTCATTATTTCTTGTCAATCGTAACACACACAATCTGAACAACATTTTAGTTATTGGGGAGTATTTTAGTACATTGGGACCAAGCTACACGACTACATGTCTACAACCCCACTAGCAAGATAAGTAGATCAAGAACTAAATTCAATGTCTTGAATGGACAGCCACCTTATTAATTTATTATAGTAATTCACTCTTCGGATTATTGAACTCCAACTTTAAAATATCAACCGACAAAATACACATTTTGTAAAACCCAAAAATAAAATAAAAACAGACGGTGATTCAGTTTAAGATTAAAAAAAAAAAAACCCCAACAGCCAACAGCTCATCCAATTT